>JMQE01000943.1:0-37211 GCA_000731825.1 Hypocrella siamensis
TCGATTTTTTTTTTTTTTTTTTTTAGTTCCCTTTACCCACGGGCACGATGCAATCGCAGCTATCATGCTCATTCATTGCAGCGAGAAAGTGTTCCTGGTTCAGCTGGAGGCCACTCTATGTTCAAATTGCCTGCTCTGAGGGCTTCGATATTAAACTGATTCTGCATCTGCTGTTCCAAGGAATCTGCAGCTTGTCGCTGCATGCTCTCAGATCGCCATGAGCGCCTCGGCGACAAACACCAATTGGGATCATGAATTTGATACCTTGCGTCGCCAACATCTCTTTCAGAATCCTCCAAAAGATCACTCCGCTTATCCGGCTCTTCAGTTAGCCGTTGACCCGCATATCGAGTCATTCAATGGTATGATACGGGACGATGAAAAGAAGGGTCTTTTAGCGCAAGGGCTGGTCGATATTGGCATTAAAACATATCTTGATGGCGACGAAAAGGTTGACCCGAAGAGAAGAAATTCCCTTAACATTCGAATCAAGCGCGTCAGACTGGAGAGACCAATCGTTTTTTCGACGAAGAAGAACGCGCAAAATCGGGAAATTCTGCCTGCCGAGTGCAGGGAACGACATATCACGTACAGGGGGAAATTGTCCGCCACCTTCGAATATGACATCAATGGGGGCGATCCCACTGAATTCGATCGGGCTTTGGGGCTGGTTCCCATCATGGTCAAGGTGAAATCCCCGTTCTGTTCGCGAAAAGCTGCTATGAAGATTCCATTCAGCTCACAATCATCCAAGTCCAACCGATGTCATCTCGAGAACAATCCTCCTGAACTATTGGTTCGGCGAAAAGAAGAAGCTGAAGAGCTCGGCGGTTATTTCATCGTCAACGGAATCGAAAAAATCATCCGATTGCTGCAGGTGAACAAGAGGAACTTTCCGATGGCTATCAACCGTCCCAGTTTCCAAAACCGTGGCGTTGGTTATAGCTCATACGGTGTCATCATTCGCTCTGTCCGGCCCGACGAAACGTCTCAAACCAATGTACTACATTATTTGAACGATGGCAACATGATATTCCGTTTCGCATGGCGGAAGAATGAGTACCTGGTTCCCGTCATGATGATACTGAAGGCGTTGGTTGAAACCAATGATCGTGAGGTTTTCGAGGGTTTGGTTGGGCCCCGAGGGTCCAAGGCGACTGGAAACACTTTCCTGACGGATCGCATCGAGGTCCTCCTACGCACGTACAAAGGCTACGGACTGTACAGCAAATCACAGACACGGGCATTTCTTGGCGAAAAATTCAGGATCGTTCTCGGGGTTTCGGAGTTAATGTCTAACTGTGACGCTGGCACTGAATTTCTACGAAGAGTCGTTCTAGTTCACTTGGGAAACGTTGACGTGACCGAAGAGCAAGATGACGATAAGTTTCGCATGCTTTTATTCATGGCGCGTAAATTATACGCTTTGGTCGCCGGCGAGTGCGCAGTCGACAACCCCGATGCTCTACAAAGTCAAGAGATCCTACTGGGCGGATTCCTATACAGTCAGATCCTGAAGGAACGGCTGGATGAGTTTCTCAGTGTTGGGGTTCGGGCATCTCTTCGAGATTTTGTCCGGCGATATCCCACTGTTTCATTCGCCTCTGAGGACTTCCGGAAAGAGTTCCCGAACTCAATTTTGAAAAGGTCAAACGAGAATATTGGAAATGCGCTTGAATACTTCTTGTCTACAGGCAATCTGCAGAGTTCGTCGGGCCTGGATCTGCAACAAGCGGCTGGATTTACTGTTGTGGCGGAAAAGCTTAACTTTCTTCGTTTCATCAGTCATTTTCGTATGGTGCACCGTGGTGCCTTCTTTGCGCAGCTCAAGACGACGGCAGTCAGAAAGCTCCTTCCAGAGTCTTGGGGGTTCATATGCCCGGTCCATACTCCCGATGGTGCGCCATGCGGTCTGTTGAACCACTTGGCCCACCGGTGCAAGGTCATGACGGATCACGTCGACGTCTCTGCAATTCCAGCGCTTGTCACGGAGCTGGGCGTCATCGGCGCGTCCTCTCCCCCAGCGGATGGGAATGTTGTGATGATGATGGACGGAAAGATTCTTGGCTGGTGCACGCCAAAGGAGTCTCTGCGGATAGCTGACTGTTTGCGATACTGGAAGGTCGAGGGCACTCACGGTGTGCCGCTGCAGCTCGAAGTTGGGTACGTATCTCCGTCAAACGGTGGCTCGTATCCTGGCATCTACATTGCCTCTACACCTTCAAGAATGGTCCGACCAGTCAAGTATCTACCTCTCCAGAAGGAAGACTTTGTCGGACCATTCGAGCAGCCCTACATGTCTATTGCCGTGATGCCACATGAAATCGAGTCTGGCGTCAGCACGCACGTCGAGTTTGCACCGACGAACATGTTGTCTATTCTGGCCAACATGACGCCCTTCTCCGACTTCAACCAGTCCCCTCGAAACATGTACCAGTGTCAGATGGGGAAGCAGACCATGGGGACTCCCGGCAATGCCATCCGCTACAGAACCGACAACAAATCATACAGGCTGCAGACCGGTCAGACGCCGATTGTGCGTGCGCCACTCCACAACGTGTATGGTTTCGACAACTTCCCCAACGGCATGAACGCCGTTGTAGCCGTCATCTCCTACACAGGCTACGACATGGACGATGCTATGATCCTGAACAAATCAGCTCATGAGAGGGGCTTCGGCCACGGCACCATTTATAAGACGAAGAAGATATCTTTGGAGGAGGACTCAAAAACGCGATTTTACAGGGGCACCTCCAAGGTGTTTGGATTTGCTCCTGGCAAGTATGGCCGTGCCGAATACCAAGCCATGCTTGACGACGATGGTTTCCCGCACGTAGGACGCCTCATACAGCAAGGAGATGTCCTTTGCGCGTGGCACTTAGCCACGCTCGATCATCGCGGAAAACTGGTCAACTTCGACGGTGTCACTCACTTCGAAAAGTACAGAGATTCCGAAACGGGATTTGTGGAAGAAGTCCGTCTCATCGCGGGCGAAACGGACGGTAGACCCCTGCAAACCATTTCTGTCAAGTTGCGAATCCCGCGTGGTCCTGTCATTGGTGACAAGTTCTCCTCGCGCCATGGCCAGAAGGGCGTTTTGTCTCAAAAATGGCCCGCCGTTGATTTGCCCTTCTCCGAGTCGGGCATCCAACCCGACATCATCATCAATCCACACGCCTTCCCGTCGCGCATGACTATTGGCATGTTTATCGAGTCTCTTGCCGGCAAAGCCGGAGCTCTCCACGGTCTCGCGCAAGACTCGACCCCTTTCAAGTTCAGCGAGGAAGATACTGCGGCCGAGTATTTCGGCCATCAACTCATGAAGGCCGGGTTCAACTACCACGGAAACGAGCCCATGTACTCGGGCACCACGGGTGAGGAGCTGGGCGCAGACATCTTCGTCGGGGTCGTGTACTACCAACGCCTCAGGCACATGGTTAACGACAAATTCCAAGTACGAACCACAGGACCTGTCGTTCCCACGACTCTCCAGCCCGTCAAGGGCCGCAAACTGGGGGGCGGTGTTCGGGTGGGAGAAATGGAACGAGATGCCCTCATCTCCCACGGAACGGCCTTTCTTCTCAAAGACAGACTGCTCAACTGCTCCGACTTTACAAAAGCATGGATATGTCGCCGTTGCGGATCTTTCCTGTCCGTTCAGCCTGTGGTTCAGCCGTTTGCGCCGCGTAGGAAGAAGGCTGCCAGGCTCGCGCGATGTCGCGGCTGTGCCACGCGGATTGACGAGGCGAACGGCATTGACCTGACAGAGGTGCAAGGTGAGCCCTGGGAGGACGGCCAGGGCAACTCTTGGGTGGGCGGGGACCAAACGACCCAAGTCGTGGTACCGGGGGCACTGAAGTATCTGGACATTCAGCTGGCGGCCATGGGCGTCAAGATGAAGTATAAGGTAAGCCAGGCAGATGAGCCAAGGAAGGGACCTCTGCGCTCAATAATGAAGATGGAGCCAGTTGATGGCGAAAAGTAGACTTCACCTCGTCTGCATATACTGGCGGATGTGCCATTTGGGCGGCGCAAAGGAAAAATATGGGGAAAATGGGGAAAAACAAAAGTATGAAGAAAGGGGAATAGCGGGATCCCGCGCATTTGGAGGTGGCGTATTATTTGCTCCCTTCTGCATGAGCTGCCTCATACCGAGCAATTGTTTTGTCTCATCCTTCATTCTGAGAGCATAGGGGAAGGTGTATTGCTACTTTTTGACATGATGGCCGCGATGGCTGTTTTTGGCTTTGACACATTGTATGACATTGTATTTTCAAAAACATTCGACCGTTCAGCGTACCGGTCTACGTCTTTGCACCATCACGCTTTCCTTGATAAGTGATTCATCTGCGCAGAGTATGCAACTGTACTCTCGAAGTCTAACAGAGACAAGATAACCCATTTCTGTGGGATTGGTGTGTGGGTGTAGGTGTGGGTTCTCAATGGTTCCAAAGCAACGCTTTTAGAAAGGTCTCGACCACCTCGAGGCTGCTGATATACCGGTTGGGAGCTCTTCTGCCTCTTCTGCAGGCACCTCTTCTGCGCCTCGCAATTCTTTGAACCGATGAGACAGCGCTCGCTGGCCAATCAAACCAGGCGTTGGATATAACTCGACAGGAGTCGATAAGCACAACCGAGAAGATTCCTCATCTGCTGTTTTTACTTTTTTTCTTTGTCCACGAATGATTGTGCGCTATTCCCCGCCGGCACCATTTGCAATGATTTCATTGACTGCTGGGACTGCTGGGGCAGTTCTGCTCCATTCTGACCAAGAAGGTCTATCTAGTCATCTATATATGCACACCGGGATACTGCTAGGACCTGAAGAGATTTTGTGGCGTCTTAATCGTGGGAGCGGAGCAATGAGACGTCTACATTTTCGATACATTTCCAAACGCCGCGTTTCTCCTGGAATTTATTCTACCCCAGCGAACACGCAATAATTCCCCTCCTCCTCGAGACGAGCCTCCTCGAGGCCACAACCCCCACCTTCTCAAGAGTACAATGAAGCTGCCATGACATTTCCATCACGCACTTTCGGGGCTCATACACGATCCAGTAGACCCCGACTTTCCAGCAACAGAATGATCTCGTGCACAATCGATCGGACATTCTGCCTGGACAAGTCGACAGTCAAGTCGGGCTGAGAAGGAGACTCGTATGGATCATCGACGCCGGTGAAGCCCTTGATTTCGCCAGCGCGAGCACGCTGATAGATGCCGCGACGGTCAGTCTTCTCACAGAATTCGAGAGGTGTGGCGACGTGAACGAGGAAGAAGGGACCAGCCTTCTCAATCAAGTCGCGGGCCTGAGTCCGGGCCTGGTCAAAGGGAGCAATCGGGGCGGCAATGACGGCGGCACCGGCCTTGGTCAGCTCAGAGGCGACAAAGGCGATGCGATAGATGTTGAGATCACGATCCTGTCGACTGAAGCCCAGCTCGGAAGAAAGTTCGGATCGGACGGTCTCTCCGAGCAGCATGGAAACGGGGCGACCGCCGCCCTGGTTGAGGGTAGTTTGCAGAGCACGGGCAACCTGATCCTTGCCAGAGTTTTGATAGCCTGTCAAGAAAACGGTGAAGCCCTTTTCCCGCGGCAGAGGATTCTGTTCACGAAGGACCTTGACAACCTCGGGATACGAAAACCACTCGGGGATCTCCTTGCCCGTCTTGAGTCTGTTGCGGAGCTCGGTTCCCGAGATGTTCATGGTACGAATACCCTCGGGGATCTCGTTGGCAGGCAGGTACTCGTCCCTGTCCGGGATGTAGATCATCTCCTGGAACTCCACCATCTGAATGCCGAGCTCCTTCTGGTACTTTTGCACCAAAATCTGTGCGTCATAGGGGCCGTAATGGTCCTTGCCGTTCTTGTTCTTGCCAGGACCGGCGTGGTCGCGGCCGACAATGAAGTGAGTGGCACCGTGGTTTTTCCGAATCACGGCGTGCCACAATGCCTCGCGAGGACCACCCATCCGCATGGCCAGCGGCAAGAGAGCCAAGGCAGCCATGCCATTGGGATATCTTGGCAGCAAAGCTTTGTATACCCGGACGCGAGTGAAGTGATCAATATCTCCAGGCTTCGTCATGCCAACGACGGGGTGGATCAAGACATTGGCACGTTGCGAGCGAGCGGCGCGAACTGTCAGCTCGCGGTGGGCACGGTGCATAGGATTTCTCGTCTGGAAAGCGACGACTTTCTGCCAGCCAAGCTTGTTGAAGTGGGATCGAAGTTCCGCGGGCGTGACTGGACAAAGCGATTAGCTTATTCCTTCTCCTCTCCTCTGCTCTGCTCTGCTCTTTCCTCTGCCACACCGAGTCTCCCATGACTTACAACGGAGGTCGAGGAAATCATAATGCTCCAAGCGATTGACAGCCTCGAGCTTCCCCCCGACGTAAAATTCTTTGGCGACGGTGAAAAGATGTTTGATGCCGGGATGAGTATCGTCGTCACTGCCAAAGACTTCCTTGGCTTCCTTGACCCTGTCCCGCGAATTGTCTGTGAGTAGAGATTGGGTGAAGGATGATTGCAAGCTCGCAAGACCTACTTATCCGGTTGATAAAGGTCTTGCACGGTCAGGATGGCCAGATTTCGGTCATCCCTGGAGTCGCGCAGAGTCAACTTGGCTCCAGGCTTGATATTCAGGGCCTCAATCTGTTGCCGATCGACGTCTAGGGTGATGGGCATGCTGAACAAGGCACCATCGACGAGACGGTTCTTTTCGACGACGCTGCAGCCAATGATTGTCAGCTGCCGAATTGAGCAAGGCTCAGCAATCCGGGTCGTACCTGTTGTAATCTTTCTCCGTCATGAAGCCTGACAGGACGGTGGCTCGTCAGTACCAGGAGGGCTCCCAAGGCGCAACTTGTCGCGCACAACGACGAGACCTTGTCAACCAACGGACACACCTTCGAGGGGAGAGAAGCCGCCATTGAGGATCAACTCCAGATCGCACAGATGTCGATCGGTCAGGACTATGGCGGGATACTTTTCAGATTCCTGGGTGAGCTCTGTCTGGCGGGGCAGATCGCGGGCGAAAAGATCCTTGAGGACGCCGCCATGAGGGGTGTTTGCCATGTTGAGGTGCCTGAAAACGGTCCGCGTTGACAATGTCCCCTCTTTTCGTCCTTCTCACGTTGATGGAGAGCTTTGGAGGGAAGGCGCTGAATGGGAGACGAAAACAAATAAGAATAGAATTAAAAAAAAAAAAAAAAAAAGGTTTGTTTCAGACGAGTCACCGAGTAGGGCGGGTTCAAGCAGCGTTCGGCAGTAATAGAGGGAATCTTCAACGCAATGGTGGTTTATATTCCCATGTCCGTCCCGCAGCCGGAAGCAACTGGGGTATCTGGGGCTGCTGAGGCTCCACACTGGGATCACGCAATCGTGGGGGATGGAAGGCTAAGATGCAAAATACACGCTGCTCCGAAATGAGGCACCCAAGAAATTAAAGGCGAGGTACGTAACATGAAGTTGATTTCACGACCCAGATGTGATGCAAATGAGAATTGAAAAAGTCATAATCCTGCAACTTGCATAGAGACTGCGGCGCATTCTTTTCTAAAATTCTATTTCTATTTGTTTTTTCTTTGGGAGGGGGAGGCGACATGTCATTCGACAAGATTGCCGGCAACGAGTCGCCGTATCGATTCCACTGGAGCCAGTCCCTCACGATGACGTGCTTGCATCCCGCTGCTCCTGGCCGGCAATCTGCAAGTGTAACAAGCAAACCGTGATTTACCGCCTGCGAGACCCACGGTCATTTGGATTGAGAGTCTCCTTTCTCTGTACCTGAGCAGTTCAGGCAGTGGCAAAGGCAAGTGCAAAAAGGACCCCACGGGCATCGCATTTTCGTTCCAAACTGGCAGCAAATGAACAAGCTTACATATGTTACATATGTACATACACCCACTGTATGTGTGTGTTTCTAACCCTGCGTGGGCGTCTAACCGACCGACCGACCGATCGGCCGGCCGACTCCCGCTTGCATCCTCGATAGACTTACAGGAAACAAACCCCCATGAACAAGGCATCTTCTAGGAGAAGGAAACAATGCAATACGTGCAAAGAGAAATTGAAAAAATTAGAGAGGAACTCCATCCGCAGAAAGATTCCATCATTTTATTCATGACGTGCGCTGATACAGGATGATGAAATCTTTGCCAAGACGCGAGACGGACCATCGGTCTCTTTTCCACACCCCACTCCCTCCCCTCCCCTTGGAGTGATGGCAGTCAGAGGCATGTGAAAATGCTTGTTTTTTGAGCACACGCTCGAATTATGCATGGGTCGATATGAGCATGTTATCTTTGGTATTGTTTATTTCTTCTTCACTTTCGGTGATGTTCTGGACGGAGGAATAGATCCGTGTTTCGTTTCCCCAGTGAGAGTTCTTGCTAGGTACCTACTAGGTAGTTAGTGTTTGTCAGTTGCAGGATGAACGGTTCCAGCGCTCGTCGGCCCATCGGCCCAGCGGGCCATTCCTTGGGTGCGGAGCGTCGCAGCATGTCAATCGACGTACATGATTGTCAACCATTACAAATACTTTCGATCCTATTTCCCTCCAACTGACATCTGGTAGATGATGAATTACTTGGTGACGCCCGCTGCGACAAAGGTGTCTGTCTGTCTTGTCAGGAGCCCGCCCATGAATCGAGCAGCACCTTTCTTTAGGAACCTACTACCTACTACTAGGTATCTAGGTCCATGTACCTAGGTGGGTGCTTAGGTTTGGCGAGTCCCACTGGTAGTGGCTTGCCCAAAGCAATACGCGGGAGCGCGATGGAGCTTGTTGGGTACAGCACGTTTGCGGGTCAGTGTCGGTCCCAAAGTGAAGACGGAAAACTCCAAGGGAGTTTTTCACATGTAAAAGCGCGGATTTAGCGCGGATTTGCTTTGCACTCTGAGCAACGTGCATGTGATGTGAAGACCTGGCAATGCATACATATCTACTCTTTTAGGATCAAAGGGGGCATTTCTTTTGCGCTCTCGTCACAGTCGCTTGGTCGAGACTTGTATTCTCTCTTCAAGGACAACTGACATGTCTACCAGGTACTTACCTACAATCACCTACAAGGGCATATAGACCTAGGTAGCCATACAGCAAGTCCAGCGCATGTTAAGTAAAATATGTCGTCTTGGCACTTTTCCTACCCTTTCGATGATTCGCCAGTCTAGACGCCGATTCTCAACGCCTTCCTCGCCTTGGCAGTGATCGCGATCTTGGAAGCAGCTGCCCAGCCAAGACGGCCGGTCAAATCCTAGTACCACGGTGTCGCTGAATTCCCGAGGAGTGTCGTCCACCGTGCCCTTATTCCCGTCACATCCGTGCCAGAAACTTTGCACCAGGCCAAATCAATGCACGTCATGCACAAAAAGGAAAACGTGTTTAGAATTTCCAAAATCACCACGATTCAATCAAAAGGAGAGGCGCGACTTGTCTTTGGCCCCAAAGCTTGTTGCCCCAGTTTTTTGTTTCTTCCTCTGTAGATCCTGTCAATGCAAAGCATCATGATCGATTGTGGTCAAGCAGACAGGCGAGACGGGTGAAGGCAACGAAAGAAACATTGAAAGAACTGGGAAGTCGAGGGCACGTGAAACCTCATCAGATGACAATTAATATTGAGCCTCCGCTAGGACATTCTCGCAGCCACGTGTTACAGCCCGTCCCATCGGGATCAGCCTAGACGATGGCATAATAACATAATGACATGGATTCATTCGTCAGTGTGGCCAAGGAGACTCGATTCAAGGTCGTAAATGAGAGCGCCACGCGCTACTATCTCTGAAGCTAGGCGACCCTTCTTTTTTTTTTTCGCTTTTTTCCGCTTTTTCTTTTCTTTTTCCTCTTTTTTTCTTCGTTGTACTGTTGTTGGTGATGGATGACCATCTTTCAATCAATAAGCCCTATAATCAGATGGCGGGGCATTAACGCGCTCGGATCTGGTCGTATCAAAGATTCAGGCTTTGCCGGTATACTCCATCAGCATCGGTCGCTATTCCCGTGCCGATGGACCAGATTGCTTTGCAGTGAAGGACGTACTGCGAGTGTGAGCACGTATGGTGGTTTCCGCTCACTGTTGCATCCGTGACAGACAGTCTCGGCTGCAGCGGACTGGCTGGAGGCAATGCTGCTGACAGACTTTGGGGGCGAGAGGAGCTCGAGCCCGGAAGGGGTAAAAAAAAAAAGGAAAGAAAAAGAGAACAAACTCAAAAAGGAAAAGGAAAAGAAAAAAAATAAGGTTCACAAACCAACCACAGCTTCCCGGTTTTTCCGCAGAGCCCTCCCTGCCACCATGCTTTCTCCCCTCTCGCAGAACCTGAAGTCGAATCCCTCTTCTCTTTCTCAGCTTCCGTGCACAATCAGCCAGTTTCGGCGGCTTCGGTCGCTCCCGCCCATCCAGATCCGCTCCCTGATAAAGTATCGATACGTATTGTACGTACAGTAAGTACACACACGTACCTAGTCACTGCTCTTTTGCTGAGACAGCAGGGCAGCAGCCGAGACACTTTTCTACATCTCTCTCTTCGCGTGCGCTGGCGGGCACGGCGGATTGGATTGCTGCACCTGTTGTCGACCACCGGAAGCCTTCCTCTCCTCCTGGCCCATCTTGCGCTTTCGGCCTCATCCCTGGTGTTGGGGATGCATCCAAGTGACCCTGGTGTCCTTGCCAGCCATTTCGATTCATGATCCACGACCAAGTCGACAAGGTGCGTCCTTGGACACCATATGTCGCCGTTTCGACACTCGTTGTCGATGCGGCTTCCGATGCGGCTTCCACTCCTGCTGCTCCTCTCACTGTCCCTCTTGGGCGAGGTTCTGGCCCGCGAACAAGTGTACATCAAAGGTCTGGGGGTGGATGGGGTGACCCGTGATCTCGACGTCAGTCGGTACCCGGCCTTGTATACCGGCGACTTTGACGACTGCCTGGGTGGCGAGTCCTTGTTCAACATCACCAAGTTCGACGCCGCCTACTACGCTGACAACCTCACCGTGCTTTTCCATCTGGATGGAACCACAAACGTTCGCAAAGAGAGCTTAATTCGTATGTCTGGCCGCTTCAACGTCCACCTTGGACATGCACCTTTGTCGCCAAAGCTAACCTCGCTGCTCACCACTTCATCGTCCACAGTTCACCTCTCCATCGACGTCTACGGCGAAGACCGTTTCAATGCGACGTACGATCCGTGCAAAGCCAAAATCGACAGCTTATGTCCGCTCAATGCCAGCGTCCCGATAACGGCATTCGCAGCTTATCCCATCGCGCCCGATGATGTCTCTGGCATTCCGTCCATTGCCCACGACATACCCGACCTGGAGGGCACGGCTCGCCTGCGCATATTCGCAAATTCAACGCAGACCCAAATCGGATGCTTCCAGGCGTCCATGACCAACGGTAACTCCTTCTCACACCCCAAAGCAGTGGCGTCTGTTCTTGGCTTCATGGTCTTCATCGCGGTGCTGGCATCTTTTGCTGCGGCAATCTATGGCCTCAGCATCCCCCACATGCGCGTCCACTACGCTCACTCCTTCTCTGTCCTCGTCGTGTTCGAGACGCTCCAGTCCATCTTCTTCTCCGGCGCCTTGTCCCTGCAGTGGCCCAGTGTCCTTCCCGCTTGGTGGAGCAATTTTGCTTGGACGGCTGGCTTGATTGCCAACGACAACATCGCTCGCTCGGTGAGCTCCTTTGCCGGCAACAACATCAACATTGGACAGGTCGGAGGTGCGGGCTCGGTCCAGATCAACAACGGGGGAGGATTGTCGCAGCAGATTTACGGTCGGTCAACCGCAGCTGATGCGTCGTCATTTTCCAACCCCAGCAGTGGCCAGGGCCCCCCGTACCCTCTTCAGTCGTTGCCCCGGCGCCCCTTCAATGCGAGCGACCCGTATGACTACACTTGGAGCGGACGCCCGCGCATTCCTGGAATGCCCACGCCCGGCACCTGGTCCGGATTCTCTGGGACCTTGTCTCTGCTCGACGTTCCGCCGGCCGAGGCCTTCACAGTTGGTCTGATTTGGCTGTTGGTGATCCTGGCCGCCGTGGCCGTCTCTGTTGTCTTGACCAAGGTAGCAGCAGACCTCTTGATCAAGATGAAGTGGCTCAAAACCGATGGCCTGGACTACTTCCGCTCACACGTCTGGGGCTACACAGCTGCCGCCCTCCTCAGGACCGTCTTCATTGCCTTCTTCTCCGTCATGACCCTTGCAATGTACCAATTCACGCTGAGGGGGGCCGCTGGACCTACAATCGTCGCCGTCATCGTGTGGCTGGCCTTTCTGGTGGGATTGGGTGGCGCCGCAACATACGCTTGCTACTTTCGACTCCGACTGGGCAGATACGAGACCGGTCCAGACACTCTGCGCTTCGAGCGCGGCCTTGTGCTCGGCAAAATCCCCTTCATCGCCACCACCCGACAGAGCCAGATCAGAGCAGACGAGGATCCGAGCCGGGAGCCCAAGTTGTTTGGCACGATGCCATTCATTCAAATCAAGTACCTCGACGACGATCCCCATCGGGCTTCGGTTCACTTGGACGAGGCCTACGTCAAGAGATTTGGCTGGCTCTCGGCACGCTACCGGCGCACCAGATGGTGGTTCTTTGCCCTCTACCTGGCCTACCAATTTATCCGAGCATGCTTCATTGGGGGCGGAGCCCGAACACCGCTCGCCCAGGTTTATGGCTTGTTCATCTTCGAGATACTGGCATTGGCGGCCATCATCAAGCTGAATCCTTTCGAGAGCAACCGGAACACGGCCGTGGCGGTCTGGATGCTGTCAATTTCCAAGATTGTCACGACGGGCTTGTCGATTGCCTTCCTGCCCGATTTTGCGCTGAACCGAATCGCCGCTACTGTCATCGGCATCGTCATCGTCGTCGTCCAGGGATTCGTCGCGATTGCGGTGCTGGTGCTGATTGTCCTCGGTGTTGTATCCAGCTGGATGTCCCTCTCGCGAAATCGGGAGCAGTTTCCCGAGGTGCTGGAGCGGTTCCGCGTCGGTTACTTTGAGCATGTTCAAAGCTGTGCAGACGACCTTCCGCCGCAACCGTTGAACGCCATCGAGGCAAGTCAGTCAGCGGTGGAGGAAGAAAGCAAGGAGCCTCGTTTCCAAGTCCGAGATGTACGCCGAGCACCAAAAATCGAAGACGAAGAGTCCGACTCCTCTGGGGGCGCAGAACCCTCCAGCATGTCGGTGGACGGTCCGAGCACTCGTGATGGGCGTCGGAGACGAGCCGACAGCGCCAACAGACGCTATTCAGCAAACAGCAGCAGCAGTCTGCCGCGAGCCGCACGTGTTCATCGGGCGTCTTGGAGCTCCCGTGATATTCCATTGTGGGATTCTGAGATGAACCGAGGGGACCAGCAACGGCTCCACCACTCGAGAAACAGCTCACATGCCCTGCAGGGATACAAGAGGGACTCGCAGTGCACGACGACATCGGTTCGCAGGCCCATGACGCCACAGGAAGAATTGGCGGAAGATGCGGCCGCGCAAAAGACTGAAGCAGTCATGTCGACGCCCGCGGACGCCGCTCAGAACCAAGACACGGTTCCCAAGCCGACAAAGAAGCTGAGCAAGGGCAAAAGAAAGTACGAGCCATGACTCATTCGAGACGGCGTGACAACGACATACTGCTTGAGCACTCATTCCGTCTCGAGTGGCCTTGGTATAGACGGCTGATACAGATCGGCGACACCGCCTCGGTTTCACATGCACACATGCTCACAAAGAGATGTTGTTGCCTTTGTTTATCCCATCCCTCCATTTCTCCCAACTCTTTTCTTCTCGCATAGACATATATAGATACCCATCTCCTTGTCATTCTCGTCTTTTTTTTTTTCCCTTAATTTTTTTTTCCCTTAAGTTTTGACATGTCTTTTGATAGATGATTGGGGATGACGGCTTGGGAAGGTGTACGCAGTAAACGCATCTACGGTGGGACGAATCAAACGGCCGGGTGAAAAATCATTATTTAGAGCAGATTGATCGTACGCATACGATTACACGCGACTGGTACAAGAGAGGGACGTGAGATTGGGCGGGAGATTTTTGGCAGTGATGCACTCTTGAAAGTCGACAATACGACAAGACCAATCAGAAAGGCGTCATTTTGAGCTGGAGGCTTCAAATTATCAAGAGCGATCGATAAGGAGCCCATGATTTGGTTTCTTTGCGTGGCAGGAGCCGGCGGGAAGGAGTTTTGGCGGCAAGCCCAGTGGTTTCGGAGACTTGCTATTTGATAGCGATTTCAAGAATCAGTCATGCAATTCGGTTAAGAATTCGTGTCGATTGTGGCCTCTTATGGTTGAGCTGCTGACCAGTGTGAAAATCTGCTGAAGTTTGTGTGAAATCGCGTAAGAAGGGGAAAGAGGGACCAAACCTCTTGAGATCATGGAGATTGTAATTCGAGCCGAGGAGGAAGCACTTCCAAATCTAGGCCAGCTCATCCAAAGGACGTCAGCTGCTGGGTCGAAATGGGGGATGTACAATGAACGGGCCATACTGGCAAAGCTTGACTGCGGGAAATCGCCCAAAGCCAGGGCCAGGACTAGGTATGGCGAGCCAAGTCCGAATCAAACGGCCCAGCATTTTTCCAAGTATCTTGTCATTCGCAAGTGTCAGCTGTACCGTTTGTGCATCTGACCATCTTTGTTTTGCGCACTTGACGAGAAGCAACAGCAGTCATGAGGCCCCTCCCCCCCCTTTTTATTCCTTGCTCTTTTCTTTCTTGGTTTGATTTATGATTTATGATTTCTGATATTCTATTTCAAAGAAACAAGAGAAACACAAGACGGTCTGTCCCTACAAGATTGGCTTTTGCGGTGTGACTAGGGGTAGAAAGGAGGGGAGTTGGTCTGGGGCTCTGGAACGGTGAGTTTTGCTCTGGCGTGAGATACATGCTCCTTGGACGACGCATGGTCCATCTGATGACATTTATGAGCTTGTAATTTCATACGTTTGCAGGTCTTTTATACATACTAACTCCCAAGTACCTACTTGCAGGTAGTATGTAGGTCTTTATTCTTGCTGAAAGGTACATGAATTGGTAGTAGTTTGGGTACTACCTACTAGGTAGGTACCTAGGTACTGCAGGTAGGTGCCAAGTTATGTTACTAGGTAGGTAGTAGATACTTGGGGTACATTGTGCGTGAATTTGTACCCGCGTCAGAGAGTGACAGCGGCCGGCGTCACCGTCGAGCTGGATCTTTTTGAACAAGGCAACAACGCCGGTGGCCAAGCCATTTGGCACGTTAGCTTGGATTTCGAGCGGTGGACGTTCAAAGTTGTTACGCAGCAAAGCCTTGTCTTGTCGGCTGGGAGTCGCGCCCGCCCCCCTCTCCCCCCCCTTGGCTGCATACGTGGTCAGGCCATGGACAGGCACATTGTCTTGATCGTCTTGGACCGGGCTGGTCATGTTGT
This sequence comes from Hypocrella siamensis, assembly GCA_000731825.1. Lineage (NCBI taxonomy): Eukaryota > Fungi > Ascomycota > Sordariomycetes > Hypocreales > Clavicipitaceae > Hypocrella > Hypocrella siamensis. Next base: position 15,413 of record JMQE01000943.1, read on the forward strand.
GGACGGTCGATACATGTTTGCAAGAGGGGAGAAGGGCAGATGTTCCCTGCTCTTAGCTCAGTTGGCTATAACGACTCCATGATGCCATCCAAGACGGGCATGATGACTGTACCGGTGGACAGGATCATATATACACCCACCCTCGGGGCAGTTGCCACTTTTTGATCCGGGACAATGCCGGCCTCTGTACTACTCTGCTTGATTTGCTTCTGTATTATCATCCCCCTCACCCCCCCCCCTTTACCTTGTACACGAGCTGCAGATTTGGCCCCCACCCCCTTCCTCGTCTCCTTTGGCTGTTGAATTTGAGTTGGATCGAGGCGTTTTGTGGAATCACACATGTCATGGCTGCAACACAAAATGCAGGGCCAGCGAGCACCAAAAAGAGAGAAGAATCAAAAAAGAGCCATGTACTTTTTTACCTGCACGGCTACGGGACACGATCAAGAAATGAATGATGTATGAATGATGTATGAATGAATGAATGAATGAATGAAAATAATGTAGAAGAAGAGAAGAATATCCATGTTTCCAAACCTTTGTTGGGGGCTTGCCATGGCACATCTGCAGATACGTAGATGTACATGAGCCGTCGCGGGGAGCACTTCTGTTCCTGACATGATGACCCGGCTGCGACGTTGCTGACCACTTACCCCCTTTTCCCACCTTCACTCACGCGCCAACACTGATTCATGACAATTGCTTTTCTTATTCTTTTTTTTTCTGGTGTTTTATTCCGCTCGTCGCCAAGCTGGTGGATGTACGCGCCTCAGCCGGAACATATCATGGCTGACGTTGTTGATGCTGCTGCTGCTGCTGCTGCTGCTCTTGCTGTTGTTGTTGCTGCTGTTGCTGCTGTTGCTGCTGAGTGGGAGAGCGGACGTCGGACTTGTCCGTAGGTGGGCGGCGAATGACAACAAGAATGACCTTGCTGCGTCCGCCGGCGGCTGGAGAGGCATCGGAACCAGCTGCAGGGCGAATCCTCTCGGCTTGCTCGGCCCTGTAGAGACAGTAAACGTGGTAAGCTTTTCGTGGGGGAATCAAAAAGGAAAAAAAAGGAAGAAAAAAAAATCAGAAACGAGGCAAGTTTAAGGTTAAGGACCACCTACGCCGCGCAGGTTAGGCACTCGGAAGGAGCGACCATGGCGGGATTCAGCTGCCCGCAGAATTGGCAGTAGATGGGATTTCTCCGCGACCGATAATTTAGCATTTTGTAGTCAAGTAGCGAGACGGTCCAGATATGTATTGAAATTTGGGCGCTCGAACAGAAATATAAAGAACAAGTTTGAATGGTAATTTCTGTTTATCTTGAATAAAGAAGAAAAAAGGGGGAAGGAAAAGAGGTAGTAGAGAGGAAAAAATGACGAGAAAAAGTGAGAGAGAGAAAGAGAGAGAGAGAAATGGTCAATCAACCCAGCTCTGTGACTCGCAAAGTCTGAGCAAGTGAAAAGCGGTTGAAAAGAAGAAGAAAAGTCGCAAAAGAAGCACAGAAGCAGTGGCATTGTCCCCTTTTATACGCAGGATGAGGGCATGGCACCTTTTTTTCCCATTTCCACGTCCTGCCTGACTCCGCTCCCCGGCATTGAACGCCATCGGAGCCTCGTCTCTTGCTTGATTCGCGCCAAAGTTGCATCCGCCTCTCTGTCATATCGCAGGTAGGGCAGGAGATGCTGACAGGCCCAAACGGCGTGCGTGCTCGCACACCCTCTCCGTTTCCACTCATCACACTCTCTCATGTCATTTTCCTGCAATGGCACGCTGCATACTTGGCTTGGGCCACGAACTGCGGGGAAGATGAAAATGTGTGCTGCCAGCCACGGCCTTGTGGCTTCCGATTCGTATCAGTACACTGGCACTGACCATTCGGTGCCCCTAGTACCTACCTACCTACTACCTACCTACACACTGCATCTGTGAGTCACCAGAGTCGCATTTTTTTCGGACCAACAAAAAATGAGCAGACGAAAGTTGTATTCGTCCAAACATTCCCTGGGATGCAGGGAGGAATGGCCGAGGAAGAGGAAGGGTTCGTTTCATGAACCCAGATTTTCCTCCGCCTGATATCCCATCCATGACGACTCATAGCTTTAAGTTTGAATGTTTCTCTTTCCAATTATTCGCCAGATGAAAGCAAGAAACATGAGCCGAAAAAGAAGAGCGCCTTTTGATTCATCTTAATTTTTTTTTTTGCTCGGTCCTTGTTCACTTCTGGAGGTCGAACGGTTGGTCCAAAAGCTTCTTCATGACTTGGCAGGTACCTACGAGGTAGGTAGTAGGTATATACATACATGTACAAAAACGCACCTTTTCACCCGACGAGCAGGGGTCGTCAAGCGAGACGACGACTAACTGATGGGCTTTGCATGTGAACCATTATGCACGTACTTTGCCTCCGTCCGCCGTTTTGCAAACCTGTTGCGCCTGATACTCCTTGGTCCCTTTCCTCGTTTCTTCTGAGATTCTAAGGATATAGAGGAAAACACGAGATGCTTTTGATGGGGCTGAACTTGTGATGATGGACTTCTTCTTCTCCTCCTCCACCTCCCTTCTTTTCCTGTAAAAAAAAACCATCTTGATTCCTTACTACTGACACCTCGCCTCTGACGTCTGTCTAACCCCTTCTCACCACCAGGGCGGGATCCGTCGTCGTCGTTCATGATCCATCTGCACTGCACCTTCGGCAAATCAACTCCAGGGAATGTCGACACACCCTCCCCCACCCCGGCCTGATGACAATTGCAGCCGGCCATTGTTTTGGCCCCCAAACGACAACAAACCCCCGTTACACCAACTCGACTTACCTTGAACCCGGCACATGTGCCTTCAGACTGTCTCTCCTTTTTTCCCAAAAAAAAAAGGTGAAATCACACGTAGCACGGCATAAAATAGACTTTTTGACGGCAATGTGAGACCCTTCCGACCTTGACCTCGACCTCGACCTCTCAGCCCGCATCGGAAACCTCCAAAGGATCAAGGAAGTCGTTGTTTCCTGCCACGTACACCTTGCGCGATTTTGCCCTTCTCTTCGGTTTTCTAAGCGCCCGGCATCCACCCCGCCAACCCCCCCCCCTCCCCGGGATCCCTGGCCAATCCCTGAACCGCAGCAGGGTGACAACGAACCTCGTTGGTGACAAGAGTCGAAGTGTGGTGCCCGAATCCTACAAAAGGCAAAGCTAACCGAGACGCAAGTTCATCCATCCCCCTTCCCACTCCGCCCCCTCCATACATGTACATACAGTAAATGTGCATCAGCGAGACATGCACAGAGCCGGTCCCATTTTGGCATGCAGGTGAGCGGTCGTCACGTGCATTGCCAAGTTTTTGTCTTTTTATTTTTGTACGTAGCCTTTTCCAGATGGGGTCTTTGCCCGGCTTGATAGCTCACACCCGACTTTTTTTTATTTTATCTTATCTTATTTTATTTTGTTTTTTGTTTCTATTTTTCAATAATGCGAGGCTTTATAAAAGTAGGTACGACATGCCACGCCAAGTTGCGACAGGTCAGAAAAGAAAGAAGAAGATGATGAAAAAGATGAAAAAGGGTTCACATGCCCGACGAGTCAAAATCGAGTTCCCATAAAAACGCCTTGTGGCCAGCCGGTGGACCATGAATAGTTCCCCCGAGAAATTTACATCACCAACGAGAGACCCTTGCGTACCGTGCAGGAAATTCCCCTGCGGCCATTCGGTCGCCCGCGTTCCATTCGTCGATTCGTACGTGATGCCTGCCGTAAATCTGGTTGTGTATTGCGTCCGTGCAGACTCATGCCCACGCTCGCGCCCATGCCCTTGTCCACGCTGGTCCTGATGCTGCAATCTCGATGTCTCGTGTCGTTTCTTACCTACCACATTGCCACTGCCGAATTGGCCTCACAAAGCAACCACAGTCCATCGAGAGCCAACAGGATGTTGCATCCATTTGCTCATTTTCCATTCTCACGCGGAGAGGTCTCTGCTAGGGTTGGAAGAGGGGAAGGACAAAAAAAAATGACACATCAAAAGCCGCCGTGTTTTCCCATCATGGCCGTCGGGCGACACGCCCAATCATGCACAAGCAATGTGAAATATACAATATGCAATGCAGCCTAGGGTTGCAGGCCCGATCGGCCGAGAATGAAAGAAGAAGATGAGGTGAAAAAAAAAGGCAACCGCGCCCCTCTTTGCCGCGTGGGTGACGAATCACGCCTCACCTGCCTCACAGCACATCGGCCCATTTCTGACACATCCTAGAATCATCTGGACAAGTTGGACCGGCCTGCCGCCAGACTTCCAAAAAGAGGAAAAAACAAAGTGAAAAGCCCGATACGCACACATCAAAAGGAAAAAAAAGTTTAGCTTTGAGCGTTTGTATATTTGATTTTTGACGGAAAAGCGCCACCCGAGACTTTTTTTTGCTTCATCACGTTTTGCAAGAGACGATATCTCACGCCATCCCTCGTCGCGCTTCTTTCTCCATTCCCTCTCCCCCTTCCCGTCCAATCTCTCATCTCTGCCTCAAGCCTTTGGTCACGGGACCACTTTTCCTCTTCAAGTTGCCGCGTCTTGTGCTGTTGTCCGCGACGTCTTCTCAAAATCCCTACTGCTCAATGAAGCGATTCCCATCTAAGCAGCGGCCTGCTTAGCCAGAATAATACTCAAGACATGATCAAAAGCAGAGCTCAGAGATGAATGGGAGAAGAACCTCTCCGAGAGAGAGAGAGAAGGGGGCAAAGGGGCACAGTGGAATCGAGGAAAATGAGATAAAAATGAACAAAAAAAGATGAAAAACAATAGACACCATGCGCCGTGAGTCTAGGATTGCATCAAGTGTAATGAACACATGCCCATCATTGAGGTCGGTCACTCCATCATTCGCGCAGAAAAGGCGCGAGCCAGACAGATGGCAACGACAGAAAAAAATGACAAACATCGCATCTATGCATAGAGAGCTTCGAAAAAGTAAATGATTCCAAAAATAAGAAAGGCAACGGCTCCACCCACAGTGACTGCAGCCATCAATTAGCATCATTCATGAGCCGCGCCCTCGAGACAAATCTCTAAAACACCATCCCCAAATTCGGGGTAAGGGGGGCAATTGTACTCACCCACTTTGAGGCTCACGCGTCCGGCAATGGCACGCCCGCCTATCACGGCCACTCCGGTGCAGATTGCATGGCCACACGTGGCGCCGAGCGTCACCCACCAGTAGTCCCGACCAGCCGCCATGGCTATCGTTGCGATCTGGCTTCGATCGCCCCATTCCCCCAGAAACGTCATAGCAAAGGTCTGCACCCAGGCGGGACTGAGCAAGAGAGAGCACAGGTTGCTCACGCCTTGCACCAGGCCGCCCCAAGATCCAGATCGTCGTGACGGACTGCGGGAGGGGGACTGCGAGGGCGATCGCGGCGGCGTAGGGAAGCGGCTCTTGGACCGGATATTCCTCCCCCCCAAGCCCATTTCAAGATTGTAGGCAGACGCATCGCCGTTGAGGCCACGACCCATTTCCTTTTCCTTCTCGGCGAGCTCCTGTTCGACCTCGTGCATTTCCGCAGAAACTCCCTCATTCGGGTCCATCTTGATGCCTTCGTTGAGCAGCTTGGAGCCGAAGACAAAAAAGAGGCCCGCAGCGAGAAAACTGGTGAGTCGTTTCGGTATCAAGGTCGGAACCGCGTGTCCCAGCACGGCAGACAGCACCGTCATGACAAGCAGGGCTCCAAAGGCCGCGGAGAAGACAATCATGCGGTCATGCTTCATCGCCATCAGCGCCGCAACGAGAAATGTCTTGTCGCCAATCTCGGAAACCAAAATCATGGTGAAGGACAAGACCCAGGAATGGAACGGTTGGATGATACCCTCGTCGCTCTCCTCGTCAACCGCCGTGTTGGCTTTCGTCCTTGTTCTGCTCGTCTCCGGATTTCGCCCTGGTTCCAAGCGGTTTTTGACCGACGAAGCAGTGCTGGGTTTCGCATTGTCGGCTGGCGAGTCAGGCAGATCGTCGGGCTTCTGGTTCAGCAAATTCATCAGTTGATCAGTGGTTTTCTCACCAGCCATGCCAGAACTGGCCATCTGGCTTGTAATATTCGTAGGATAGACTGGTGCCAACTCACGTCTAGCCCAGTATAATCCGTGTTGCTCTCTTCTTTGTGGGAGGACTGCTTCGTCTTGTCGGCTTCTTCTTCTTTGCCTCCCCGTAATTTTCGCTCTTCGCTGTGAGGCAGAGGAGGCTGCTCCTTAGGTGGCTCGGGCTTCGTCAAGGTCTTTTCGCCTGTTTGTCCTTCTTTCGCCTTGCGTGCCTTGTCTTTCTCTGTGACGCCGCCTTCGGTGCCAGTTGAGATGCCTTTCTCGGGTCGATCGCGATTTTTGTCAAACATGACGCCGTCGTTCGTCTTGGGAATTTTTTGGCCGTCAATCAATGATGGGTCCTCGGGCCGTCCCTTGAGCTTCGGAAGCTGCTGGCCCCTGGCATCAGTAGCCATGCCATCAGTCTCGACGAAAGGCCCCGAGTGTGGTTTGCCGTCTTTGCCGTCGACAGGGGCATCTTTCGTGGCAACGCCGAAACGGCTGCCCGTGTCTGGGCTCGAACTCTTCACGTCGTCTGCGTCCCGGGACGCGTCGGCCGCGGTCAAGACATTCGAGTCGTCATCCTTCGTGCCAGCAGCGGCGGCTGGATTCGAAAGCCCTGCGGTCAAGCCTGGCAGAAGGAGTAGCAGCAATGGCGAATGCTTGAAAGGGAATCTCATCGTGCACCCGATACCCCACAAAAGCAAGGGCAGCAGTCGTGTCAATCGAGTTTGATAAACTTGACCAGGCGCGTGGATTTTGTGGGCAGACGAGTCTTAGAAGGATGGAGGAAAAACGACCGTGGTGGCAAAATGCTAGCCGCAGGTTTTATAGAACCAATGCGAAACTTCGTCAAGATATAGTCCAAGGGAAAAAAAAAGGGACCCAGCAGTTTTAGTCGCGTGAGTTGGCGTCGGTATGTGGTCCGCGAATATCAGACTAGGGACTAAGGAATTCAACCATGGATCAGGGTGAAAGTAACACAGCCAGCGGTCCGTGGGGGGAGAGGAGTAAAAAGTAACGATAGGCGAGTTGAAAACATTTACGATCAAGTGTCATATGATATGACAATGACTGCGATGCGATGCGATGCACAATGCGGCATAAATAGGAAGCAATAAAGGGCAGTTAAGTAACGCTGATGAAGAGAATCGAGGTAATGCGTCATCACGTGGTGAGGAGGAAGCGGCGGGAAAAAAAAAAATAGGGGGACAAAAAAAAAGGAGAATCGTCACGAGGCCTGGTACGCAAGGTCCAACATTCAGACACCACCAACATGCATCTACCGTGGTTGCGTGGCGTAGCAGTTGCTGTTCCTGCGGATGGCGGGCCGGCAGGAACACGGACCCCGCACCCGTTCCGAGTGCTCACTGTGGCTCGCTGTTACTTGAACGATGGGATAAGCTTCCCAGTTTTTTCCAGTCTTACTCTGCCGACTTCTTGGAGCGACCCACGCCAGTACGTCGCGTACATTCAACCAACCAATTACACTGTTGTACATCGACGGAGGAGCATCTTATCTCCGGCCAGACAGAACTCAGCCATGCGCTTCTTTGCCCCCGCCGCCACCGTAGCGCCGAGGTATGGAGGTAGGTAGGTAGGTAGTTAGATATGTAGATTCTGTATGGAGTAGGTCAACTGGAAATGAATGTCGTCACGACAGCTAGAGTCTTGGTTGGGTTCGAATTTTTAGTCTGTATCTTCCTTTGCGCGGACTCAGCTCGGGCTGTTCGCCATCTGGCTATCGCGGTAATATTTCATTCTTGGCCCCCTCACCTCGCCATCCAAATACTCACCGATCTCGTCGGCCAGTATCGGCGGGTTCCTCTTTTTGCCACTTTTATCAGCTCAAGCTCGTTGCTATCAGACCGGCTTCGCATCTGCTTCCACCGAATTCACTCTGGCTTTGATCCATCGGAATTTTGATTGAATTTCACCCTCGTCTCTATTAAACACTTTTTTGGGAACTGGATCGCCATGGACGCTTCACCTCGAGGCAAACATCTTGATTCTCCTGGCTCATCGAGTGACCGGGATGAGGATGGCAGCACCGGAGTCGCGGCAAGCTATTATCGTGAAGCAAATGATTTTGCCGAGGAGGAAGAAGGGGATGACGATGAGGACGATGACTACGACCCCTTGGACGAGGAGGCAGATGAAGACGAAGACGATTTCCAGGGTATGTGCCGCTTTCCTCTATCAAGCATGTCTGATCCACCTAACATACAGTATTATCAATTTCATGACTCGCTGCACGTGCTCATCAAACCATCTTGACAGATGCAATCTCTACCCGAATAGAGTTTGGGGCATTAGTTGAAGAAGATGGAGAAGACGAAGATGAAGATGAAGAAGAAGAAGAAGTTGATGGTGATGATGATGATGAAGATGATGATGCAGCCCATGAGAGCGACGACGATGACGAGACAAATGACATTGAGGACGATGAGCAAGATCCATTGACACGCATCATGGCGCTTTTACGACGTAAGTTCTGGTCGCTTTTTGGTGATGCGAAATGATGCTGGCTGACAAGGCGTGCCCCAGAAGGTAGAAGGTCCGGACTGCTGACCAGGAGCCAGCTCATGGCCCTTTTGCGTAATCGTGATCTGACCAATTCCCTCTTCAATGCCGATCCCGATGAGGACGGCTTTCTCAGTCGATGGGGAATCCGTCCGCGGAGAACCAAAGATCCTGGCAGATTTCCCAAAGTCCCGAGTGATGAGGGCACCAAGCTGATGCGTGAGGGGGCTTTCGGTGCAAACGATTACGATGTCCACTCCCGAAAGCATGTTGCCAGGCGCATGCTCGAGCGGGAGCTAGGAATCGGCAATCGAGAAGAAAGGAGAAGGAACAGCGACTTGGTCACGCAGGTCAGTCAGCCTGGTACCTTTTCCCCTCTTAGATTCTGCTATGGATGATACTCGACGCTCGAGATAGTGAAGACAGACTGACTTTTTCCCTTTCCCCCCTCCTCTTGCAGGCGCTCATTCCTGGAACAAGAGCCGAGCAAATCATTCATCACGACGATCCGGTGTATTCAGGCCAGTTCTCAGATGACGGGAACTTCTTCTTCTCCTGCTGCCAGGATTTCAAAGTGAGAATGTACGACACGTCAAATCCGTACAACTGGAAGCACTACAAGACGGCCTCATATTCATGGGGTCAATGGACCCTTACAGACGCGTCTTTGAGTCCTGATAATCGTTGGCTGGCGTACACGTCCATTCAGAGCAAGGTTTCGATAGCTCCGACGGACCCAAACGACACCGGAGACTCTTACACGCTGGAGCTGGACGACAATGCAGGCGGGCCCATGATGCAAGGCGGTTGGAGGAACCGTGGCGGCTTCGGCATTTGGTCTATCCGATTCTCCGGTGACGGGCGGGAGCTGGTTGCGGGCACAAGCGCCAACTCGCTGGTAGTCTATGATATCGAGTCACGCCGGGTCCTGCATCACGTCCAGGGACATGACGACCATGTCAACGCAGTCTGCTTCGCGGACAAGTTTTCCCCTCACATTCTCTACTCTGGCTCGGACGATGCCACCATCAAGGTTTGGGATCGGAGAAGCATGGGCGATGGGCGAGAGGCGGGGGCCTTTGTCGGACACGTCGAGGGCTTGACGTACATTGACAGCAAAGGCGACGGGCGCTATATCCTCAGCAACGGCAAGGATCAGAGCATGAAGCTGTGGGACTTGCGCATGGTCATGCCCACCAACAAGTTTCGCGAGGTCAACCCGACACGCCACAGCAACCTCAGCGACTTCGACTACCGCCGAGAGACGTACGATGACGAGGACTGGGACGTGCATCCCAACGACAACTCGGTAGTTACTTTTAGGGGACACAGAGTCCTGAGGACGCTGATTCGATGTCACTTCTCACCGCCATCAGCCACCAACTCGCGATATGTCTACTCGGGCAGCGCAGACGGCAAGGTATACATCTGGAACATGGACGCCACCCTGGCTGGCAAGATTGACGTCGAGAAGGCGACCATGGGCACGAGGCGAGCCGACCGCCATACTCGTCTGTACTCTGAAGAGCCTTCTGGCTGGGGAACGTGCGTGCGTGACGCGAGCTGGCACCCAAGTGCTCCTATGATCGTTGGTGCGTTGTTTCCTTCCCATTTTCCCCCTCCTCGCAAAAGAAGAGCTCGACGAGTAGTTTGGAAAACGAAGTTGATCAAGCACGATACTGACTGCCACCGAAAGCATCCGCATGGAATGGTTACAGCATGGCAAGGGGCACTTGCACTCTTCATGCGTTCAATGAATCATCGGATGACGAGGGAGAGCCTGACATGCGACGCAGTGTGGACGCGATGCTCCGCCCAAATCCATCGGCCTACAAGCAATCCCAATATTGAAACAAAGTCGAGCCAGTCATTTCCTGCGAATACAAGGCCAACTTGGTCATTTTTTGATTCTCTTGTAATTTGCCTCTCATGTGATGCGTTGCCGCCTTCGCTCGTATAGTGCATTGCTTCGCAATCCGATTCTCGATCGACCTCGTCAAATGGGAGAGAAATGCTCGGAGGAGCTCTCTTGCATCGTCGCAGCAAAGAATGTCAATGTGAATTCCCGATGCAATAATCATTCCCTTTGGCTTTCTTTCTCTTGTTCTGTAGCCTGTAGTGAGGAGCGGAGTATTGATGCTCCGTTTCCGTTTGCACCTGCCCGCGCGCGGCAGTGGATCCACCCTGTCACCTGGGCGCAGCTCTTCTGACGGACCGAACTCATCCTGCGCGAGGCCCAAATCCCCGGTCGCAGCTCATCTCCCATACTTCTTCCCTTTTCACGAAATCGTCCACCAGCCAGCCAGACAGACAGACAGCCAGAAACCCGTCTCCAAGCACCCGATCAAGGCCCTCGGCGGGAGGACTGTGCTGGATCCTCAATCTCGCTCGTTTGTACGCTCGTCTTGCTCCTTCTAAGCATTCCCACGATCCGGCATTTCCCACACGCTGGCTGAGCATAAACCCTGGCCAATCGAAAATCGACGGACTGTTCTCGGAGTCATCACAGCTTTGTGGAGGACGGCATTGCCAAGATTGGATTTTCTCGTGGGCTGTTTCCTTCAAACCCGGGAGAACATTTGATTGGCCTGCTGCTTTGGATCCCGCTTCGTTTGTACAAGGCCGGGACGGATTTTCCGTCTGGGCTGCGTTTGTTGGTAGGAGGAGAATTCAAAAGATTATACGAGAACAGGGGAGCTATGCTCCTGTTGTGATTGGATTTCTCTGTACTCTGCGCTATCCTCTTATTGCCCTGTACGTACTGGCAAAACTTTTTCTGCATGCCCTTTTGGTACCGTTCTCTTTCTGTCTTCCTCTATTTCTTTCGCCTCCCTGTACTTAAAGATGCTCTCAGCTCCGGAACGAGCGAAGTCTGTTTCATCACTAATAGAAAAACATGAGAACAAGCGCCGTTCCCAAGTCCTGATCAGCAGAACCGTTGCGATCTTCTTCTCCTTATACTTTGTGTCTATCTCTAGACCAGCACACACAACAGAAAGAAAAAAAGAACCAAAAAAAGAAGACGCTGCAGTAGGTTAAGCACGACTTGACGCAATGGCTGAGGCCGATTTTGAGATCGATTTCTATGGCGACGCTGCCAATGAGCAGCAACCCGAGCAGCAAGGAGCCGATGACGACGTTGATTATCGAGATGTCCAGGAGACAAACGGCGGCGACGGCGACGACGACGACGTCCAGATTGAGGGCCAAAGCAACGAGCAGTATGCGGCTCCCATCAAGACGGAAGCAGCACGCACCATCCAGGGCACAAAGCGGAAATCGGAGGACGACCGGCCAGTCGACTCGGCGGCTACCGCTGCCGTCATGATTTCCGAGCTCAGTTGGTGGACCACGGACGACGACATTCGCGGATGGCTGCGCAAAGCCGAGTGCGAAGACGAGACCAAGGACTTGACGTTTAGCGAACACAAGGTCAACGGGAAAAGCAAAGGGTGAGGAACCCTCCCGGCCGCATGCGCCGCAGGTGAATCTTCTAGTGGCCCGTCGTTAACTCTTCAGCCGTTCAGACAAGTGTACATTGAATTTCAGTCTCGTCAGGCTGCGACTGCTGCGAAGCACTACATGGACCGGCTGGCGTCCGACGGCGTACAAGCTGCCAAGAAGCTGTCGACATCGTATTGGAACGCCGGCATCAACCCATTCAAAACGCTGCCCAAAGACGCGCCGGCGAGGGGCAAAGAACAGGTGCGTACCACGTCGTCCGGCCACTACAATGAACGTGGCAACTATGGTGGAGGCTTCCGAGGCAGGGGAGGATTTGGTGGCAACCGAGGGGGCATGAACCAGAACAATAATTACAACAGCAACCGCAACTTCAACAACAACAATAACAACAACATGGGATTCAACAACATGGGTGGCGGCGGCTACAACAATCCCATGGGTGGTGGTGGCGGCGGCAACGGCGGCGGGAATTTTGGCTTCAACAACCGCGGCATCATGTTGGGCGCCGGAGGAATGCGCGGCGGGCCTGGCGGCATGCGAGGCAACAGGGGAGGTGGCAACATGATGGGCATGGGACCTATGGGCGGGATGCCCATGGGCATGCCTGGCAACATGGGCATGATGGGCATGGGAGGCGGCATGCCTGGTACGTTTGAATTTCCTTTCTGTCCTTGTCTTGGTCTCTCTACACGTACCTGTGGAGGAGAACAACTCGTCAAAAGCAATTAGTCGTCACTTACCGTGGGCATTGAAAAGCCTTTGCTAACAAGTCCCAGGCTTCCAGTCCATGGCTCCCAACTTTGGAGGACCATTTGGGTTTGGACAAAACCAAGGCGGCGGCGGCGGTGGCGGCGGCGGCGGCGATTGGGGCAATCCTCATGGAGCCAAGCGGCCTCGCCCAGAGTGATGGGTGTGCCGATAAATCTATTTTCCCAAACAAAGAAAAAAGGAAACCGAGGACCTTGGGGGCTGGGGGGTTTTCATCTTTACTTTCACTCTCGGCTCGGATGCCGTTCTACTACGTTCTTGTAACATGGATCAATTGATGAATTGTTGACAATGGAACTCGCCGGTGTTCAGAGCGCGGAGACGAATTGTACTTTGTAGCAGAGAGAAACGATATAACAAGCTGGCTCATGGAGATACCTTGGGTAGGTGTGTGAGTGCGTGTGGTTGCGTGTACAATGTGGATAGACAAGAACAGTATTGAGTACAGTTGTAACCTGAATCATCGCCAAGGTGGCCACTAGATGTACGTATTTCTCCTTATTATATTTTTCCCCCATTTTCTTTCTCATCACGTTGATGAATCTGGGCCAGATCGAAAGTAATTCCTGCTCCTTCTGCTCCTCCTGCTTCCCCTGCTTCCCCTGCTCCTCCTCGTCCTCCTCATTGTAGCCGTGCCATGGCTGTAACCACCAGCTCATTCATCTGCAGCCATCTCCGTCGCAGGGTATCCCTCATATCGGCCGTGCCGTGCTGACAAATGTCCACGGCGCCAATCTTGGCTCGAATGTCGTCCTGGCACCTGGCCAAGACCTGAAGCAGCTCCTGGTCGACGAGGTGGCGGTCCTCATCCTCATCCCGGCGGCCGAGCATGACGGCGCGCCACCGCACCGCCGACAGGCACAGCATACGCAGGGCCGTCATGGTCCGGTAGCACGGGGTGGCGTCGTCGAGAGCGTACTCGGCCCAGAAGCCGGCGCGCTCAAGCTCGGCCCTCTGGCGAGCAGAAAACATGGGACAGAGGTAAGGGTCCAAGCACATGTCGTCCCACGAGTTGGTGGAGCCGTCCAAGATAAAGCCGTACTCGACCAGCAGAAAGTCGTTTGAGTGCGCGCCGTACTGGATGAAGAGCTCCTCGCCCTTTTCGTGGGGCACCGTCGTGGTGATTGTGAACGACGTCTCTCCGAAGGCGACTCGGCATCCGCGGGGTGACGACGGCGGCGACGACGAGTGGTTGAACAGGTCGGCCACGGGCAACATCACCATGTGGTCCTGCTTGGCGAGCTTGGCCGTAGCACGGGTGGTGTGGTAGAAGCAGCGGCTGTTGACGAGAAGCCACGCGTAGAGGAAGGCCGGTTCCGAAATGTCCGGGTACGCGGACGAGACACGGGCCCAGTCCTGGTCCAGAATGGCCTGCTGCTTGGCGAGCATGGCTTGGGCGCGGAAGGGGAGCAGGGCCTGCAGCTGGCCAGGCCAGTTGAGCGGCATGCAGGCCGTCATGTCTTCCTGCGAGGGGAAGACGGCTCGCCAGAGGTCAAGGTCGGGACTTGCCTCGAGGCAGAGCCATGTGGCCAGGATGGCGTGGACGCGGGCGCCTCGTAGTCGGTGCTTGATGCGTTGGGGGGTGTTTTGGAGCGTTCGGAGGATGCTCGTCGGGATGGTGAGTACGTCCTCGTTGGCCTATATTTGTTTTTTTCGCCCCTTCATCTCAGCGACGATCCGTGATGCTCGGGGCGAGACGCTCAACCTCTCTGAAGAATTTTCATTTTAATTTTTTTTTTGTCTCCTTCCTTTCACTGTCGGTCTCCTTACTTTTAGCTTGCGAGCTGACACGATGCCAATGCCTCGGCCGGGTAGTGGCTGCGGCTCGATGCCGTTGACAATGACGTTTTTGGTCTCGGCCCAGGCGAGAAACCGTCCGATGGCCTCCATTGCCGGGTCGTATTCATCTGCGGATCGGCAGCTTGGTTGGAGTCGTGGCTGCCATGTAATCGCGTCGTCGCTGAGGCAAGTGCAGTACAGTACAGTACATACCCAAGTTGGGGCTTCTGAAGAGCTAGGAATTCAAGGTTAGCGGGACCCACACAAAAGTCAAGCTGATAGGAGTGGGTTTGTATCAGTAAGTACGTGCCTACAAAGCTGCAGCTTGCTTCGTGACAATCTAGAAACTATCAGACAGCAGCCTCACACGATGGACCTTGTTTTCCAGAGAGCGCTGCCAGCTCAACGAGCCGCTCTCGCCTGCGCAAGCTGTCACCACAGCAGGCATCACTCGGTGCTCAGCCGGCCACCGCCCAACTATCCGGGACATGTGCCTCTCACGAGGACGGAGCGGCTCGCCATGGCTGTTGGGTCGAGCGCCATGGCTCTCATCAACCCTTACCGCGCCGGTATTCCATCCTCACTTCCCTCGTCGCCCCTCCCTTGGCGCTGTCTCTCTCTCTCTCTCTCTCTTTCTCTGCTCAGGCTGCACAAAAGAAAAGCTCACAATTTCGTCCAGACCTCATCGCCACCGTGGGCGAGTCCACCGCAACGCCATACTTCATCTACCGCCTCCGCGACGCCATGCTCGCCGACCCAACCGGCCGTCGCATTCTTCGCGCCCGACCCCGAATCTCCTCCAAGACGCTTTCCCTGACCTATCTGCGCTCTCTGCCCGACGGCTCCGTCGGCCGTGCCTACGTCTCGTGGCTCGACCGCGAGGGCGTATCACCCGACACCCGCTCCGAGACGCGGTACATTGATGACGAGGAGTGCGCGTACGTTATGCAGCGTTACAGGGAGTGCCACGACTTCTACCACGCCATCACGGGCTTACCCATTGTTCGGGAGGGCGAGGTGGCCCTCAAGGCCTTTGAGTGGGCAAACACCCGGCTGCCCATGCCCGGACTCAGCATTCTGGCGGCCGCCACCATGAAGTCCCGGGAGCGGTCGAGGTTCTGGTCCATCTACCTGCCTTGGGCGCTGCGCAACGGCTCCCGCAGCAAAGAAATCATCAACGTCTTTTGGGAGGAGCAGCTGGAACGAGACGTGAGCCAGCTGCGGCGCGAGCTACGCATCGAACAGCCTCCTGATTTGAGGGCGATCCGGAAGCAGGAAAGGCTACAAAGTAAAGCATCACGAGAAGCGAGATTCAATTGACCCGACTGTCCCCATTTCCCTCGATCCCATTGTGCGTGAATGAACCCAAGCATGAATATCTGCTCGCCTTAAAAAAAATAAAAAAAATAAAAAATAACCCTCGGAGGCGATTAGTTGTGACGCATCGGCTACGTGAGCGCTATGCTCCGCAAAGAGAGAAAGGAGGAATAAAAAAAAGGCATGGTATCGTAGCTTTTCAAGCAAGTCCCGGCCCAGACCGCCAGGCAGCGTTTCCCCCTCGCCCTCGTTCACGTTTCCAGCAACAAGTCGTCGTCGTCGTCGTCGTCCCATCCCTTGCGCCTGCTCACCACGATCTTCTCTTGTTCCTGATTATCCGCCACTGCATTCAGTAGCTCCTTGAGCTGCGCCTCGGTGACTTTTTGCCTCAGCTGGCCCGTCTGCGCCAGCGTAATCAGCCGGTTCTCAATGTCCGTCGCGCGCTGCTCCTTGACGAGCCGGATTCGACCTAGGCGGTCGGCGGCCTCTGGATGCAGAATCTGGTTTAAAATATGTTGCCGTGCCTCATCTTGTTGTCTGTGATTTAAAAAACCGTCTTGTCAGCTGAAAGGGACAAGTAAAGAGCCAGACAGGACAGATGACGGGAGGAAAATCAACAGAAACTAGAAAAGGAGAAGAGAAAAAAAGACGGGGGGGGACAGGGGTAGTTGAGTAAAAGACGTGAAAACAAGCCCATCTTCTTTTTTCTGCGAAACAGGGCAAGCATACTGTTTTTGACGTTCTTGGTCCGGGACACCAGAGGACGAGGCGCCGGAGCCCGTGGCAGACTGTGATTTGAGTTGCTCGAGACGAGCTTTTCTGATCTGGTCCCTGATAGTCAGGGTGTGCCACGTGCATGCTCATATTTTTCCAAGAGGGAAATGAATAGCTCACGTACCTGCTCGAGCTCAGAATCATCCATGTCTAGGATTGTTTTGGTGGTGGCGGTGGTGGTGGTGGTGATGTGCCTTCTGCTTGTCTGGCGGGGCCATCTTGCGAAGCGCTGTTAGTGGAGGGGCAATTGGATCACGTGAGCCATGATGACTCGGCATCTGCTGAAGAAGACTGGAATTACTTTTGCACAGGGAGTGAGGACGACAGGAAAAGTCAGAAGCGGTGGTCTGGGAGAAGACTGGAAATTCAAAGTTCGATTCATACAAGACGCCACTGCTATGCTATGCCATAATAATTCAACCCGCCTGATGCCTTTCCTCTTCTCCCCAACCTTGAAACGACGAAACAAGTGACTGGTATTGTACACGCCTTCCTTTCTAGACACACCTTCATCGCGGCAATGTTCTATATCGGAATGCTAGGTGACTTGGCACGGACGTCTCCTCGATGGGCACATACGAGTTGAGCCGCTCAATCGCTTGGGAGTGCCTTGCCTTGACCATGTCCCGCATCATAGTGGTCATTGGCAGGCTCATACCCAGTCTTTGACCCCGGCGGAGGAAGTAGCCGGTCGAGAAGTCGACATCGGTTGGCAGCCCATTTTCAATCCGTCTCACGAGCTGACTGGGTTGTGATTTCTTGGCTGCGATTGCATTATGCACGAACCTACGAATGCCCTTGCTGTGGACGTAGTCCCTGATGATGGCTGATTGCTGCAGCTCGGGCATGTTGTCCAGGACGGCGAGAATCTCCGACATGAGGCTCTGCATGATCCGTTGCGCGGCAGGGTTCTGGAGTAGACCTCGGTAGGGCATCTCGAGCAGAACGCACACGGGCTCGACGACGGAAGCGAACAGGACTGAGGGTAGCTTGAATCGCAGCCATTGATCGTACGAATCGAGTGAGGAATGCAAGTCCTTGACCTGCGCCATTGACTTTACAAGATGCGGCCGAGATTCAATCTTTTGCATGTCCTTGACGCGCATGCGGGGCGCTTGTGCAAACGTCAGCTTGATCTGGCCCTGTTTGAGCTGCGTGACGGCGTCGTAGGTTCGGTTGAAGACCAGTCGATGGCTCATGTGGCCGAGCAAGAAGCTGGGCGCCGCATCGTCGGTCCCTTGAAAGATCCTCTTCCTGACATGCTCCAGAACGCCGAGGCCGTCGTTCATAAGACAGACTGTCGTATCCTCGTCGATGCGATCCTTGACCAGATCCAACGCCTCGGCAGCTTCGTGACCCTGCCCAGTCACAATGAGCTGGTCGATGTGAGAGTCGCCAGCCTTTGAAAAGGCTTGAGGCACAGTCAGGTTGGTCTCGATGGTGGGAGGGCCGTGACGACTATTTTTCCGACTTTTCTGAATGTTCTGATACTTTGACGAAGGCTTGTTCTTCCAAGCGAGCATCTCCACTGAGTCGTAGACGCTTGACAGGGCGTGCGCTATAAACTTTGATCTCTCGTCCTCGCCCAAGATGTGAATTTTGTGCACTGTCGGCGAATGCGCGGCTTCTCGCGGGAGAAGCACCGAGGGCACATAGTACTGGGGAGTCGGGCGCGGCCGGCTCACCAGTGGCTCGGACTGCAGCGAGGGCGACCGCGGGCGATCAAGGGATCCAGCCGGCTTGTTCGAAGGAGGAGGTTCACCGGCCTTGTGCTGGTCGGCAGTTGTGACGGTGCCATAACGGCGGCTGGCCCCCCGAATCGCACAGAGGCTACCTCGATGGAGACATGAGGATGCTTCCTGAGCAACTCTTGCGGATGACCGCAGACAACTGTGAGCAGCCACCTTGAAAATGCCCCGGTTCAGACTTGGCGCGAGGTTCACAGGGCACCAGGCGTCGGCTAATCCCGGGAAAGACACGGAACAGCGGCACGCATACCGCATGAGACGACGACTGGGTGATTTCGAGGATTCTGGGGTTTCGGCGCAGGATGCATGCAAGTGGACGAGCAAGGGAGCTGAAGGAGGGCGACGAGTAAAAGAATCGATGCAGCAAACAGTCGCGGACAAGTTGCCGGAGCTAATTCGGAGAATAATAATGAAAGTGTTCAGCGTACGGAGTACTCCGTAGTTTGTTGCAATCGAAGCAGAAATCACGTGGGTCAAATGGAAAGCGAGCAGATTGTAAGCCTGCAGGCGGTGTGGCCCCACCCCAGCATCGCCATCGTACCTGATTCGCCAGGACGGAAGGGATAATGACTCACTGAGCTCTGGAGAGGAAGGAGGGGGGAGAAATAGAAAATGAAAACGGCGATCTGGATCTCAACGCGCACTGGTAGAAATCTCATTGTGTGTAGGTATCCAAGTAGGCAGCTTAGCCATGTCGCCATTAGACTCATGCTTGTACTGCTCAGACATTACCGAGTCCAGACCATCAAAGGCTCTCTCTTCCACTCCCCTGAGCAGATCGAGCACCCGTCAAGGCCTTGAACATGGGAATTTTCATGTTTCCCTTCCTTTTACTCCCCCTGTACTTCGTCTTCTCTTCTCTATTTTCTTTTTTGATCGATGTTTATTTTTATTTCAGAAAGAGAACATATGATTCATGTTCTGGCCGTTTCTCGCCCGTAATCAGCGTCCAACTTCAGTCTAAAGCTCGTTAGGTCTCGGGTACAAACGCAACACCAGGCTCCCTACATGTTCATGTCTGCAAAGGCATTTCACGGCAAGGCTGAACTTTTGACATGCCGAGCTCTCTTTGTCTTTCTTCCGCTCTTTTATCTTTGTCTATATTTTTTCATTTTCAAATCAGGTTAAACTCGAAAGGGACAGCGAGAGTCAGGCAAAGGAAAAGCAAGCCCTGCCGTAGACGTCATCTTTACCAAATCATGCGGGAGCAAGATCCTGTTCGACGCCACTGAAACAATGTGTTCCGCAGTCAGAAGGTAAACCCGTATTCCGCAGCATCAGTCACTCCAATGGCCATGTTTTGAATCCATGGCTCTGCGGAGAACAGCGTCCGTCCTCCACTTGCTCTTATCAAATCACTCATTCCTAGTGACAGAGCAGATTGTACAAGACATCCAAATAACACTGTACAAAAAAAGTATCGTTCTCCTATGCACACGTAGATGAACACGGCACCATGTAAATAGCCCCATCTTCCTGAAAGTTCCAGACCCTTCCCTCGCTCTTTTCACCCCCAGGAGCATGGCAGACTCATACAGCGTCAGCAAAGACCGCAACGCTCATGATCTCACCGGGATTCTATTACCAAATTGAACCATTTCTCAGCTCAATCACAAGCCGTGATCTCCTTTGGCCCCCCCAAAAAAGGAGACCAGCTGATTCAATAGGCGTGGGCATGATTTGTCCTCGAAACGAATGATTTTCTTTCGAGCCATGAACGCCGCAATCAACTCTTCACAGCATGTACTTCTCACGATTCACGTAGGCAGTCTCTTTTTGTAGCTGGGGATCCGGAAATTCATGCTGGCATGCAAGAGAGAACGGAGACGTTCTTCTCGGGCCGTAAGCCGTGAAGCCGACGGTACAAATTGAAGACATATTCTCTCTCTTTTTTTTTCTCATCCCAAAGAGGTGCAGATTCCGAAACGCGGGGGTGAAAATACTACTGGGTTGTGCCGAGAATTTCAATCTATCAGAGGTTAGGGTTATTGCAAGTTGGAAATCCCCCCGCCTTCTCCATGAGGCGGCGCTAAACGGAACGGATCGAGAAATCATGATGTCATTGTGAGTAATAGATTGTGAGCCCCCTTCTCACCACCTGAACTTTACTTGACATCATATATAGCAATTCATATCACGTTAATGAATGTATATTCTGATCAGCACTTCTTACGTATGTATATTGCCAATCTGCTATGACCCCGTTCATACGTTTGCTGTTTTGAATGAAAACGACCTTTTGCAAGACGCGGAAACCAACCGAGCAAAGTCACCATGTCTGCGTCGCGCATAGTCCGATCCTCACTGTGCCAGGCATACCGACCTCGGCCAATGACGCTCCAGTCATGTATCCGGCCGTCCCATCTCCGGCACCTCAACACAGACACCGCCCCTGTTCTCTACTCAGCTCGCGCTACCGTCGTCGGCGCCCGAGACGGCCACGTCGACGGCAGTGAGGGCCTCAGCGTGGATCTCGTCATGCCCAAGGCGCTCGGCGGCCGGGGCGGCCGGGGCAAATCAAACCCAGAGGAGCTGTTTGCCGCCTGCTACGGGTCCTGCTTCCAGGCGGCTATGAATTTGAGCGCGAAGCAGCTTGGCATCGCGATGCCGCCCAGGTCCGAAGACAGCGTGATTGAGACGACACTTCACATGGTCGGCAGCTTGGAGCAATTGGACTTGGGGGTCAAGGTGGACATGCTGGTCAAGGTCAAAGGCGTCAAAAAGGACGACTTGGAAAGGGTCATTGCTAAGACCAGAGAGGTATGCCCGTATAGTCGGGCAACCAAAGGCAACGTCACCACCACCATCAAGGTGGAACCCATGTAATCTGCCCACAAGAGACAGGGAGAGAGAGAGGAAGGGAGAGAGGGGAACAGACAGGAAGAGGGAGAGGGAGAGAGAAGAAAAGGGGGGGAAACGCTGGGAGCTTGCTTCCAACGAATGGGCTGTTCGGACGCAAAAGGTCGAATGTCGTCGAATGTGCTTGATGGCGTGGTCATGACACGCTGACAGAAAATTCAAATACGGCTTTGAAAAGCCAAGGTTGCCATGATGTGTAACTTGTTGATCTTGTGCGTCTTGTGCGTGCCAATGTGTGCCACTAAGTGGTGTGTCACCCACGATGTCACCCACGCTGCGAGGGCCTTTGAGGGCAACTCACACCCACAGATGCTGACGCTGGATCCTTTGCTTTATGCGCACCCTTGCCGTCACCCGCTGCTTTCCTCCGTATGTGCTTTTCGTCGACGATCTGTCCCGTCATGCGGCCCAGGAGTCTAGGACGTGTAAATCTGGGCTCTGTCAAGGACCGATACAAGCCGCGTCGGATATTGGGAGAGGGGGGGGAGGGGGGGGAAGGGGGGAGGGTCGTCAACATCCTGCGCGAT
>JMQE01000954.1:0-37120 GCA_000731825.1 Hypocrella siamensis
GGGGGGGGTGCGTAGAATGAGTGAGAGAAAAGTCGAATGGAGCCAGCAACTCCGGGCGCTCGAGGGCTCATGGCTGCTCGGCGTTGGGAAACGAGGAGAATGACGTTGCTAGACGACGATGCGAATTGGGGCCTAGGGGATCCTCTTATTGTTTCAAGCAACCCGCATGAACAACGTGGTGGTGCGGTGGTGCGTAGTGCGTGGAGATGCGTAGTGCGCGCGTGGCAGATGACCTGACTTGTTCAGCATGTTTTGGCTTTCTGTGCCCTGTACTGTACTGGACTTGCACTGACATACTGACACGGGGGGGGGAGGGAAGAGAAAGACACAACAGCAAGCAGTACGTTTGTTTGTCCAAGGGTCAATCAGCGAGCACTGCCACCCCGTCGACTTGGCGAGCGAGCTAGTAAAGGTAGGTCAAGTCAGGGTCTCAGGTAGATGAGAAAGGCCACACCAATTCATTGTTCTCTCGGACAGGCCAGAGGGGGCACGGACGAGGCTTGGGAAAAGGTGTGTTCATCACGTGATGAATCAAGGGATATGTCTGTTCAGTCACATGGACGTGGCCGCCTTCACCTGGAAGCGCATCTCAAATCCTTGATCTGTTCGTGGTTCCATCTCTGGCGGTTCGTCAGAAATGGCCTGGCTGTGAACTGATCCTCTTCTGTCCTCTTTGTTTTTTTTTTCCGCCAAACGTATTTCCTCCCTGCCCGACAATGCGCATCGCAAGGCTCGCCCAGCTGGTAGCTCCAGCCGATAGCGCCCTTGCTATGTACGGGGATCTTTCCCCTGCGTATCACTGCGGACGGACAGCTTTTTACGCGATTCCCCGCCCTGTCGTATACGAGAAAAATGCACACCGACACACCGGTGTGTTGGCGAGGTTGGGAAGAGCATCATACGAGGCGTCAGCTGAGAGCATCTGCTTCCAGCTTATCTCTCCCCCCGGCGGACGGTCGCTCAGCTAGAAGAGAAAAGGTCCTGCGTACGGCGTAAATCCCACCTTGGATGCGAATGAGGCCTGCCTGCAAAGCGGCATCGAAATCACCAGCTCTCCTCGCAAAAGCATACCAACTTCTCACCCCAGCCGCAAAGCCCGTTTGAGGTGGGCCACGGAGTATTTTGACCAGCCACTCCTTCGGCAGAGACCGAACACGAGCAGCCACCAGCCGCTTTTGCAGGTCCGAGTGCTACCAGTACGACATCGTGGGCGCCGCATTCCGGTGGCGGTGGCGATGGCTATAAAAGAGCTGCATAAACCATCTCATATGTTCCCGGTCGTTGAAACCAGAGCGTGATTTGTCCTCCATGTTCTCGCTGCGAAACTCTGCTCACAAAACGGCGTTGTTGATCGTCAACCCACTTTCCACGTAGCGTACGTAGTCAACGTGCCAATGCTTATTATGGCTAGACTGCCCCAAGGCTTTCTAAAAAGCAAAGATTCAAATCAAAGAAACAGAAACGGAAAGCAAACCTGCCCAGAGCAAACATCACAGAGGTAACGTTGCGAAGAATTTGGAAAAAGTATCGTAGCCAGGACACATTGTTCAAAACTCAAAAACCAGCGACGGATGAAGTGTGAGGCGAACCAAGTTACTACACACGCAGCTTCTCTGCGGCTGGGGACATTCTCCGCATTTCACTCATGGCGAGATCTGCTCCGTACGGAGCGCTCCGCAATGAAGAAAATCTGGAGTTCAAGATGACGGGCTTCTCGTACGGCCCCACCACATCTCCCGATCCGAGAGCATCGGCCAATTACAGCGTTGCATTGTTGTTCGCGAGAAAGTTCTTGGCCGGCAACTTCCTTTGCACTTGCATCACAACAGCCCTTGCCAGCATTGCGCTCGAAATCGACTAGGACAGGCCGAAGCGACGCAGTTCTCGAGCTGACTATGCGCGCGCAGATAGTCGACTGAGGAAGGAGCTCTACCCACTCGCATTGGACGTCACGCCTCGCCGCGCCTCGTCTCGCCACGTCTCGCCACTGCAGGTGTCTCCCTCCTGGAGACAGGACCCAACCCAGCTAGATATATTGGCGGCCCATCAGACTGGCCACCAGGTCCACCCAACTTTTCCTGCCCTCCAAAGGAAAGAAGAAACAGAAAACACGTGGGCGCAGAGACCTTGCACATGGATGGCATCGGCGGCAGCCAAGAATCAGGCCGCCAGCAGTAAGTTGGGTAAGGGAACCTCGGAGCTGGCTCCCGAACGAATGGCCCCGAATGGTTCCCCGTCGTCGCCACCATCGCCGCTGCCACAGAGAATCACGCGCGACAGCGAGCAGACTCATGAGGACCATGACGCGCTGTCCACAGTATTGTCCAACACGTCCTGGGCCAACTCCCCGCCGTATTGGATGACGACTGGCCACCACCAGCGAAGCTTCTCTGCTGAGTCTGTTCTGCCCGCCGGTGCCATCACCCTGCAAGACAACGACACGAGCGAGCATGACGACCGGAACAACGCGTGCTGGGCTAAAAGTGTCGAAATCGTCGACTACGTCATTGTCAATGGAGGAGCAACGTCCGTGGGCGCGTTTGTTGTCTGGAACGTCCGAGTCGAGACGCTCAGCGTATGCGACCAAACTTGACCCCCAAAGTAGTCCTTGTCAGGATTTCAAACGCCGTCCTCTAGCTGACCGTAGGGTGTGCATATATGCAGGGAAGCTTCATGAATGTTCGAAAGCGGTACTCTGAATTTGACGACTTTCGGAAAAAGCTGATCGAGTCATTCCCAAAATATGAAGCCGCCGTGCCCTCGTTGCCGTCAAAAAGCCTCCTCTTCAAATTTCGACCCAAATTTCTCGAGGAGAGGCGGACGGGCTTGCAGTACTTTCTCAAGTAGGTAATTTTGTCGCGACGAGGACAGTTTTGCTCGTCTCCTATTTGTTCTGGTCTCGTACGAGATTGTCTGCGTCGCAAGTTTGCGTGACCTTTATGAAACGCTGACACGACTTGGCGCAGCTGCATCCTGTTGAATCCAGAATTTTCGGGATCACCGGTTCTCAAAGAATTTCTTTTCCCCTGATGAACGCTGAATGCATATGCAACTCCCTCAGAGACAGTTTGACACGTTGTGTGCGTGTGTGGTTTTGGCCAAGTCAGTGAGTCCGCGAAAGCGTGATTGAATACCTAGTAGGTACCGCGGAACGGAACCTAAACCTTCATGTATGTATCCTTGATGTAAAAGTCTCGTACATGCCGTCTTACCTTTAATCGTATATACCCTCTACACCTTGCTTTGGTCGTTTCAACTGCACCTTTCTTTTTTTTTCTCACGACTAGTCTGTTTGAGTCCATGACTCCAACACTAGACAGGCGGCTGAGATAGGACGCTAGCTCTGCTAAGTGACGTCCGACGTCGGCCCTGCTGCGACTTTTTCGGCACTAGGAAAAAAAAAAGGTGTGACACCTCGCTCGGCTGCCACAGTTGCAGAAGTGACGGGTGGCGTCGAAAATGGGCCGTTGAGCTGAGACTAGGATTTTTTTCTTCGAAGACATCAATGAGTGACCAGTCGGTTGCTCGCCCCGCAATGTGCGTCATTGCCACGAAAAACGAAAAACCGGCTTGAACGCTAGATATCTTCCTACTTGCGTACACGAAACGTGGGACGGGTAGGCCGAAACCCAAAGCTTCAATTGACCTGCGCCAACAGATTAATCTTGCGTCCAAGATCCTCATCTTCATCATTGTGGCTGTGTCCTCCATGTTCTTTCCGTCCGACAGATTATCTCTAATTGCTGAACGAGCACGGGCTCGCAACCGACGATATCGATAGATGGCGCAGAACAGCACGCCCTCCCACCATCAGGCCAAAAAGACGCGCCCTAATTTCCCCGCCGCTGCTGGCCACCAATCTCCGGGTCCGAACAACGCCACAGGGAATCACCGCATGCATGTGCGTGGATGGTTCTGGCGTACACAAGCGGCCAGGAAGAAAATGTTTTGAGGGGAAAAATGTCTTCGGACGACAGCGCAATCTCCTTCGCCCCAACTGTGCCCAAAACGAAAGAATACATGGAGTCCCTCGTGCCGCCATCGCAGGATCAGTTCGAGCGCATCGCTCACATCCAGCAGGAAAAGGAAGAGGAGGCGCGGCGTAAAGCCAAGGAACATCGGCGACACATGTCAGGCTCGGAACTCGACACACTAGACGACGTGCAGAACGACCGGGGTCGTGCCGAGGCCGCCCAGGTCATTCAGAAGACCTTCAGAGGCTATCGCACACGGCGAGAGCTGGAAGGGCACAGTCTGAACGCAAGCACGCGGTGGATGACAGCCGTGCGGGAAGCGCAGTTTCGCCAGAGCACCAAACCTCGAGGCGTCGCACCGGTCATTCAAAAGGGAGAGGTCGCAACGCTGGAGGATGCGGTCGACTACCGTCCCGTCAGCGCACGGCAAAAATGGAAGAGGGCGAGCGTAGTGGCTCGTCGCGCGGGTCACGATGATTCCGAGTCCGACGAGTCCGACTCCGAGGCCGACCTGGACGGCATGACGCCGGATGAGAGGGCAGCAGCGCGAAAGCGCATCGAAGAATCCAGGGCGCAGCGACGTCAGGCCGCGCGCACAATGGGCCTGCAATACTTCTTGGAAATGGTCGACCCGAAGCATCGCTACGGAAGCAATCTGCGCATGTATCACGAAGAGTGGAAAAAGTCGGACACGACGGACAATTTCTTCTACTGGCTAGACTACGGACCTGGCCGCCACATCGAGCTGGACACGTGCCCCAGAGACCGGCTGGAAAGGGAACAGGTGCGGTACCTCTCCAGGGAAGAGCGTCAGTACTACCTGGCCCGCGTGGACGATGAAGGACGACTCTGCTGGGTCAAGAACGGCGCACGGATCGACACGACAGAACAGTTCAAGGACAGCATACATGGCATCGTGCCCGTGCAAGACGCGACACCGACGTTCCGAGACGGCAATGCTCATACGCTTGCCCCAATTGACGATGACGACGAAGACGACGACGGCTCATCCGACTCGGACTCGTCATCGACCGAGTCGCAGCGCGAGGCCGACAGAGCCGCCAAGTACGCCGACCCGGAATTCGACGAATCCAAGGGTGTCAAGAAGGTGACGCACATCTCGGCATCCACCATTTTCAACCAGCTCCTTCGCAAGTCGGTCAAGAAGAACACGTGGATATTCGTGGCCGACACTTCATTCAGACTCTACGTTGGGATCAAGGACTCGGGTGCCTTCCAGCACTCCTCCTTCCTCCAGGGGAGCCGCATCTCGGCCGCCGGCCTGATCAAGATCAAGAACGGACGGCTTAGCTCTCTGTCCCCGCTCAGCGGTCACTATCGGCCGCCGGCCAGCAACTTCCGGGCCTTTGTGAAGAACCTCAAAGAGGAGGGCGTGGACACGTCGCACGTGAGCATCTCCAAGAGCTACACCATCCTCGTGGGGCTCGAGGCGTACGTCAAGACGAGGAGAAAAGGTAAGAAGATCATGGGCAAGCTGATGCACGGCAAAGACAAGGTCCTTGCGCCTGAGGAGCTCAAGAAGCGGCAAGAGGCGGAGATGGATAAGAGCCAGAGCGCGGCGCTGGAGAGGGTCGTGTTGGAAAGAGAACGCGAGGAAGAGCAGAAGCGAAAGTCGGGCATGGCCACGGGCGAGAGAGTCTTGGAGAAGATGAAGAGTTTACCGATTAGGGGTAGAGACGGTTGAGGGCTTTTCCTTTTGTTTTTTCCCCTCTCTCCTTTTTTTGCTTTTGTGGCGCGCGTTTGTTTTGTTCTGCTAAGCTTTGGAGAATCTGCCGTTGCGATAATACCCCCCTTTGCCATGAGTTAAATGATTAATCTGCATTTGCAAAGCTGTGCTGTCTGTCATGGGCGGAAGCCACCGAACGGGAGTCAAGGCCAATCTGGAGTTGACTGAAGAAATCTTACTCTTTCCTGCAATGGGAGAGGAAGAGGAGAAGCATCCGAGCCCCCAAACAGATCGCAATCATGATTGAGAAATGGTCGAGTCGTAGAATACACGGTCAGAACCTCGACCGACACACATACATGCTAGCCGCAGGCAGCTGTCGATAGCTGCTGGCAGGTTGTGAGGACAAGTAGAAAAGTTTTTTCGTCGAATGTCGTCCGTGAATGCATCTGTGGGTATTTGTGACGCCAAGCTTTTATTTTTTCTAGGGGCTAAAGAACGCCACTTTCGAGGCCAAATAGAGTTCAAGACATCTTGGAGGGTTCAAGATCAAGTGAAACTAGCCACGAGTCTGAATAACCCCAAACATCAACTTGGGCCGTACAGCTGCGAGTCTCACTCTTTGAGAAGCTGTCGTGCGGAGATACCATTGCGGCTGATGTGCTCGATCGCCTGAGCAATTTGTGAGCTTCGATCCGCTCATTAGCTACTGAGAAGCTGAGCGGGCGTCTAAATACATCAAGAGGTCATGATACAGCCATCAAGTTGTTGTGCCCCATACACTTTGAGTCTGCTACACTTGGTGAAGTCGACAGATGTACCGCCATCTTAGCGCAGGTGTGACTCCACCCCGTCTTGAACGCGGTTGGTTGGCTCCCTCCGGGAATGTGGATCACGATGACGCGTGAAAGGAAAACAGCTCTATTGTCCACTCAGTACTCTTGGGCGTCTGTCTACCTCGGTATTCAGTGCCCGCTCAACCACCGTAAGCTTTTTCAGAGCTCGGGGGGGCACCTTTCTGGACGCATGTGCCCACTGTGCCAAGCACGTCCACCAAAAACAGCGCCTCAATCGCCCACAATAACGGAGCCGGGAATTTAGGCCCGGGGAAAAAAAAAAGGAAAGCAAGCATCCGCCATCTCCGAGCTTGTCGACATTTCGCCATCAACAGGACGCACCCTTCTCGAATGAGAAACTGACTCTTCGCAGGCAGTCATAGACAATGCCATACCTTTCCGTCATCGCCAATGGCCTCTGTCACTCGCTCCAACCGGCGAGCCGAGGGCCTTCATCCGCGTCCGCATCCCCATCCCCATCCCCATCGTCACCTCAGCGCCGCCCATCATAAACACCCTCGGGCTCTCTCCCGCCCGCCACCCAGTCTCTGCGTCTCCAATGATGGCGGCGGCAGGGGACTTCAGAAGCGCACACTCGACGCTGCCAATCGCGACATTGATGCCGTGACGCCCAAGAAGACGAGGATCGCTGTCGAGATCCTCTCGCGCCAGCACCCACCGCCTGTCCATGGGGTGGGCGTCAGAACTGTCCACTCACCGCCGGTGTCGCGATCGACCCTCGTCCCGCCCGTCCTTGCAAAGACTCCAATGACATACAAGCCGGTCCCAGTGCGTACAACAAGGTCAGTTCCGCTCGCACCGCCTCCGGCCACGCCCAGACATTCGTCATCTGCTGCGCCCGGAACTGCACCAGATGTACCGCCCGTTTCGAAGCCGGAAGGTGCCACCAAGCCAAAGCCTGGTGAGCAGGAACCAGGCCGCAGAAAAAATCAATCCAAAGTCGTGAACGGCATCAAAGCCGAGCTCGACCGATTGCAACCGCGAAACAACAACGCACGACAGCAGGGACGGAAGCTCCGGTCACAAGAAGCCATTCGGTTCAAGAGTGAACTGTCGGCCTACTTTCCGGACTACGACGAGGTCATTGGAAATGACCCGAAAGAACAACGTATGTCAAGTTCCCCCAAGTCAGATAATCGCCCGTGAAAAACTCTTTGTAGATCAGCCATTGACGCCATGCAACACAGATCTGCTAAATGTAGAGACTCCTATTGTCATCCTTGACTCAAACCCGCCTCGTTCTGTTCCGGATCCCCTCCGCCCTTGCGCGACAGCACTACAACAGAGTCAATCGATCTTGGAGGAGTCGTCGTCGATTCGTGGATACGGCGACTCACTGCATGTGGACGTCTTTGATTCACAGAGAATCGACTTTGGATTCCTGGAGATGCAGCAAAACAACAAGAAGCTAGAGGATCCCTTACCGGACAGCTTGTTTGAACCCTCTCACAAAAAGGCTGAGCGACTGGAGCGATCGATTCGAAACTCAGAAAAGGGCCGAGCTCAGCACGAGAAGGACCAGATTGCACGCCTCTTGGAGGATCTGCGAGGCCACGATTGGTTGAAAGTGATGGGTGTGAGCGGAGTGACGGAATCAAAAAAGAAGTCGTATGAGCCTGCGCGAGCTTATTTCATAAAAGGCTGTCAAAGCATCCTCGAGAAGTTTCGAGCTTGGAACTTGGAAGAGAAGCGGCGAAAACAAGAAAAAGAGAGGGCACTACATGCCGCGCAGCAAGCTGCGATGACGCGCCGGCGGGAGTGGTTCCAAAAAGAGGCCAACGCGGACAATGACGTGGGTCAGGGCGATGAGGATCATCAACAAGTGCGGCGGAAGAAAAAGACGGACGACACTGCGGGAGACGATGACACGGAAGAGGGACGGGCTCGCAAAGGTGGAGCAGGAACCAACTCAGCTGGGGTCGAAGCCATTGAAGACTCTGAAGAAGTAATGACTTCGCAAAGCGACACCAGCGACGCGTCACCTGCCAAACAACTTCGACAGGAAGCATTGGCAAGATCAAAGATTGCGGCAGCAAACGTGGGCAGAGCCAAGGGGCGTCACCGCTCTCCGCCTCCCAAGAGTTCGATTTCACAGCCCCCGAAAGAATTTGTCTCTTTTTTCAGCAAAAAGTACGAGCGAGACAATGCCATCAACCGGTCTCGCCGCACAGGAAGAAAAGTGCTGGCTTGGGGCCATCCGATTCCCGACATTGAACCAGCCGATTTTGTCTTGCCCGAAACGTTTCGTGACGAGGAGCTTCTGAAATCTCGAGCACGGAAGAAGCGAAGGGACAAACGACACGGCCGGACCTGATCGTTCCCCATCTTGGTTTCTCCTTGCCAATCCTACGTTACGATAATCAAGCAAGGGGGCACGCTTCCATGAGTTTTTCTGAAAGCCTGGCGTTCAGGAATGTTTTTGATCTGCTCAATGCTCGGAGCTACGAGCAAAAGAGACCAGTTGCGGCGAATGCTCTTGTATCTGTCCAGTTCATGAGGGAGTATCCTGCAGGGACTTTTATCTGTCGACCCGGAGTATCGAGAATAGTCATAGTCAACCTGACACGACGTTTATTGTTCGTCGAACACATGCATGAGATACCCAATCTAGCTACGCACGAATCTGTAACTCTTAGTTTAAAAGCAATGCACTTGCACACAATATTAATGCCTCCCCCAGCAACTGGCGACAGCTTTTCATTGGTGAAGGCTGCTTCATGCCCTCTTCACACGTACTAGACGATTAAAAAGAACCTTCATCTGTCAAAAACAGTCACGAGGTTACGTTTATGCATCATTGCTATGACGTTCCCCCGCAAGGAATCGCCCTCTCTTATCTCAGCCGAGTCTACGTAAAGACAGGTAAAAAAAGAAAATACAATTGTTAAAGGTAAAAACATACGACAGCCGGTGTTCGCTGGTCGTCACCGAGCCAACTACTAATCTGCCCCTTGCCAGCTTGTCTAGGCGAGAGCGGACGGGATCGCGAATATTCTGAATCAGGTATGGTCGTATGTACCGGCTTAAACCTTACAAGAGTATTTAAAAAAAAAACAGAGGCGTTAGCGTGTTTGTGCGGCTCGTCGTTGCCTAGCCATCACTCGTGATGATGGCTCTGTGATTTGACTTTAGCATTAAAAAGCATGGGAAAAGGTTACACAGCGTGTGACTCATTGTTTGGCGTTGGTCTGCATCCGCTGGATGTGGTGGATGATGCATTGGAAACCCAGTAACATTGCACCTCACGTGATGCTTTTTGATAGTGTTGAGGTCACGAAAAAAACCTAAAACTGAAAACCTAAAAAAATATACGTTTTGTGTCATTCGAATTGAACTTTCTTTTCTTTGAGGGGAGTTTTTAAGTCCTTGACCCTCCCGCGCCCAATGTTCTGGACCCGATTTTCCTGCACAGTTGCCCATCTGCATCTCGACGTGGTCCGGGCTCCAAAAAGAGCTCGAGAACATGCTTCGTCATTGTTGATTTGGTGAAGCTGCTCACGAGAGTGATCGACTCTTTTGTACGCCTATCCCGGACTCTGCAGCAGTGATCGAAAGTCAAGTCAGTGTCAAGTCTTTTAGCTGGTGTCGGTTCGTCTTTGCGATGCACGCGGGTGCTTCATCGCCAGCATCATTTTGGGCTTGAGTACTGCCGTGACGAGCCCACCTCGGCCGATCGCATTTGCGACATTTTCTCACAGCTAACCGAGTTTTTTGGAGCCGCAACAGATTCAGAGAGACGCATACCTTGGCCTGAGCCGTGAGCTTTCCGCGACTGTTAGCGACTGCCACTCGCGGCGCCATGTCGCTCGACGGCAGCACCAATGTGCATTCTCTCCATGACGCGAATGACGATCTACCTCCAATCAAGGACGACCCCGTGCGGGAATTCTTCGTCATCAAGCAGGAGGTGAATTTAGATGTCAACTTTCGCGAGAGGAGGATAAATGGCACAACCGATCTTTACATTGTCATCTTCTCCGATAAGATCGAGGAGATACAGATCGATGCAGCGCACTGCGAGATAGACACGCAAAATGTCATTCTGACGGAGATGAGGGAAGTCCATGGCGAGGCTGTCGAAGGACAAAAATGCAAAGCTACCGTCGACTACAATGATCCATACGAAAAGCTGTCGCAACCCGAAAATTGGAGCTTGGGGGCCGATCACCATGACATCCGTCGAATACGAGCCCGCAGCGTCTTTCACGACCGAAAGACTGATGTGCCCGCCGAAAATAGAGAGATCGAGGGTTGTACACCGGTCTACGGCTCGTTGAAAATCAGCCTCCGGATGGAGAAGGCAGAGCCCGAACGCCCCAAGCTGATCATCAGAAAGTCTATGTCGAGCCTGGACAACACCGACAAGGGAGTTAAGCAGTTCAGGGTCACCATTCCTTTCACTACCAGAAATCCTCGAGACGGACTGCACTTTGTTGGAATCGATGCTTTGGATAATCGGTATACGCATATGTATACCCGTCACTCAATTCAAGCGGGCACCGCTTCGTGCATTTTTCCCTGTGTGGACGACCATGGCGCACGATGCGATTGGAAAATATCAATCAAGTTTCCCCGGACCCTGGGAGACGCGTTGCAACAAGCGCTCGTCACCCAGAAAGACGCCATGGCAAATGCGCCGGGCAAGTCTCATGATCACCACGACGATGACTTGCGGTTGGAGGAAGAGGACAAGCTGAGAGAAATGACGGCAGTTTGCTCGGGGTTTCTCGTGGAGGAAATGATTGACCCCCAGAACGACCGCAAGAAAATCATGATCTTTGAGCCGGAGAAGAAGGTGTCAGTGCAGAAGTTGGGTCTTGCCATCGGCCCCTTTGAGGACATCAACCTTTCTTCTGAATTCCGGTCAGAGGAGGACGTGGTAAAGCTCGGAACGAGCGCGCTCAAGGTGCACGCTTTCTGTCTGCCAGGCCGCGGCGACTGGTTACGCCACACTGCGACAGCTTTGACAATGGCAGCCGACTTCTTGACCTACACTTTCGCCAAGTACCCTTTTGGTAATTTCAAAATCTGCTTTCTGGACGACATGGTTGACGACACTGTCTCGCTGCACTCTCTCGCCTTTGTGAGCAATCGATTGCTGCATCCGGAAGATATTATCGACACGGAAATTGACACCACACGCAAGATTGTATCGACCTTGACATATCAGTGGATCGGCATCAACATGATACCCAACACGCGAAACGATTTTTGGCTCGTCCTTGGCATAGCCCAATACATGACGGATCTGTTCATGAAGAAGATCTGCGGCAACAACGAGCATCGATTTCGCATGAAGACCATGTCGGACCGACTTGTCAAGTTGGACGTAAACCGACCTTCGCTGTTTGATATGGGCTCATATCTGCACCTCGGCAGTTTTGAAACAGACTTCATGGCTCTCAAAGCATCTGTCGTGATCTTCATTCTCGATAAACGTATGGTCAAAGCCTCGGGCGGCCACGGCTTGACGCGCATTCTACAAAAGCTTCTCACCAAGACTCAGATTGAGAACAGCGACCGCTCCACCATACTTGATACCGAGAAATTCCGGGCAGTCTGCGAAAAAGGCTCACGGTATCGCCTCGAGGCCTTTTGGAATCAGTGGGTGTACGGCTCCGGATGCCCAAGGTTCGACGTCAAAGCCAAGTTCAATAAGAAGAGGCTCTGTGTCGAGCTTACTCTGCATCAGATCCAGCACCAGGTCGCGAAGAAGCCGGGTGGCTTAGACAGGGATGACTTCCTCCGGCTGATCAAGGAGCGGAGAGCCGGCCTGACTTTTGGGGAAGTGCAGCCTTTGTTCACTGGGCCAATGACTGTGCGAATACATGAAGCGGACGGAACCCCCTACGAGCACATCCTCGAGATACGCGAGGACGCCACACGTTCAACAAAGTTTGAGATTCCCTACAACACAAAATACAAGCGACTTAAGCGGACGCGACGCCTCAAGGAGAAGCACAACGCCGGCGCGAGCATGGAGGTTCCGGAAAATACCGGCTTCCCTCTCGTCTACTGTCTCGGCGATGTGCTCCAGAGTCCAGACGAAATGCGAGACTGGGAGCTCATTGAATGGGATGCAGACACGGAACGGAAGATGGATCAGGAGTCGTACGAGTGGATCCGCGTGGATGCCGATTTCGAATGGGCTTGTGATATGAAGCGCACGCTGGAGCCGTACATGTATGTTTCCCAGCTTCAGCAGGATAGGGACGTTGTTGCCCAGCAGGACGCTACGCTGTACCTCAGTCACGGGCCACTGCACCCCATTGCCTCGGGCTTCCTTGCCCGGACGTTGATGGACCGTAGGTACTTCTATGGCATCAGGACCATGGCAGCAGAGGCGTTGCCCCGGCAGTCAAACATCAAGGACATTCCTCTCCTTGGATTGAGGCAGCTCATGAGGGCGTTCCGCGAGATGTTTTGTCACGAGCAAACGAACCAGCCCAATCCCAATGACTTTACCGACAAGAAGCAATATCTCGTGAGGTGTGCAATCATTCAAGCCATCGCCGAGGTGCGGGATCACACCTTTCGATGTCCGCTGGAAGCCCGGCGCCTCATCTTGGATCAGCTGCTTTACAACAACAACGAAGACAACGAATACTCTGACCACTTCTACATCGCACACCTGGTCCGTGCGCTTGCCACGTCCCTGATCCCATCCCAGCAGGACGACTGGTTATCTCGTCAGAATAAGGCGCCGGAAGAGGACGAGCGCGTCTTTCTCGATGCAGCCATGGAACAGATCGAGCGGGTCCTGCGTCGCGACGAGTGGACGCATTCATATCAGAACATCTGGACCATTGCCGGCCTTGACGCGAAACAGCGGCTCATGAAGGCCAAAATCATCCCCAGACGCTTAGTCGACTTTGGACAGTATTTGCTGGACGGGACTCTCGACCTGATCCGGATCAAGTGCTTTGAAGCATTGTTCGATTTGGGCGCAATGAAAGAGCCGCAATTCTTCACATTCTTCATGTACGCACTGATGACCGACAGATCTCCCTTTGTTCGCAACAGGCTGCTCCACGTCATGGCCAGCGGACTGGCCGCAATCGCCTTTGGCGAGCAGACCAAGGCCTTGGCAAACGAGCCGCAATCCGAAGACGCCGACGACGCCGACGACGCGCTCCTTTTGGTGCAGGACAGCGCGCAAGAGATCGAGGCGAGGAAGGAAATGTACGCTAGAAAGGAAATCCTCGATACCGCCCTCAAGGCCTTACGGAGGGAAATGAACGAAATGTACGGCGAAAACGAAAGACACTACAGTGTTGCCATGCGCAAGGCGCTGGATCATCCGAGTCTCGGACGGAACGAGGTTGAGACCTTGCTGGATCTCGCGGCCCTGATGTTTGACGAGGCGCCAGAATGGGTCTTGACCCTCAAGCTCCCCAAGGCCTGGACAATAGAAAAACCCATCCAAAAAGTGGCCGAACGGCTCATAGTGAATTTCAAGGCCTACTACAGGACGGAGCCAAAATCCCCCCTCTCCATGCCCCCGCCCCTGCCGGCAGCACCCAAGCCCGCACCGCTCGCGAGAACTTCGTCAATCAAGATCAACACAAAATCTTTGCAGTCTCCAAGGCCGGCCGCTGCTCCTACCAATATGGAGCTCGACACTGCCGCTGATGCAGGGCTGGCGACAATTGTCGCGAAACCGTCATCGTCCATCCCCAAGCGAGCTCGACCTGACAATGATCTTTCAACACAGACGGCGAAGCGACCAAAGATCGAGACGGCTCCGGCTGCCGACGGCGAGAAATCTGCTCACAGGAGGCGCATGGTGACGTTGAAGACAAGTAACCCAAGGCGTCTCGCTGTGATACTTGGCGCATCCTTGCATTCGACATCTGGCCACAGAAACGCGCTCCCCAGCGGGGCTCCCAAAGAGTCTTTGCCAGGAATTCGAAACTCCAAAGATGGCGTCAGCGTCAAGGCTAGAAAGCCTCTCCCGACCGCTACCGGCGACGTCGCGCGGAAACCCTTGCCAGATGGCGGCTCATCATCTGCAACGCCAAAGGTTTCCCTCAAAACAAACGATTCCGCGCTGTCTAATGGCACAGCTGGGAGTCCACCAGGTACCGACATGCTAGTGAATGCTCGGCCCAAAATAAAGATTGTGCGGAAGCCACAGAACCCGGCTGTGCCTTGAGGTATGGTGGATGGTAAGCCAAAACCAACATACCAACATACCTTCGTACAACCACTTTAG
This sequence comes from Hypocrella siamensis, assembly GCA_000731825.1. Lineage (NCBI taxonomy): Eukaryota > Fungi > Ascomycota > Sordariomycetes > Hypocreales > Clavicipitaceae > Hypocrella > Hypocrella siamensis. The sequence goes on from JMQE01000954.1 coordinate 14,734, forward strand.
GTGGTGACCAGACAATGCATGTAGTTATGAACATGATTGCAACGATGCAAGCAAACGAGTATTGAGTGATGACAGGGGTTTGAGGATGATTCACTCCACTGTCTTTTGACGAAATTTGTCGCTTTGTAATTGTACTCGTGTGCTGCGATCCAACAGTGGCGCAGTATGTCCAGCGAGGGCCCCTAGCCCCCCAGCGCATTATGAAGATTGGTCATACAAATTCACTACTGGGCGCAGTCTGTCTCACGATGGGAGCGAGCTGTCAGGACCCATTCATTCATTATTCGTGGTTGTACTCCGTCTTCAACGCAAACATGTTTAGCCGAGACCCACCTCGGAGCCATGCGTGGCTTTGCTTCTTGAGCCCTCTTGTGGGAATGTGCGAAAGTATGGATTGTCTAACTAAGCTCGTCTACTGGGCAGGGCTATTCCCTGTTCCCACTTCCACGGGTCACCTGACCCGTCCATCGCCCCTGCCATGGGCGACACCTCGGCTCTCTGGATTAACGATACGATTAGCTCTTATCATCACGTGATGCGGAATCACCCGCGCCTCGATTGCGCCTGGCCTGGGGTTTTGGTTAAATCCGTCACCTAGGTGCTGGCCCTTGATACCAGTAGTGAGCTTCGCGAATTAGCATCACCAACATTGGAATCCCTTTCTTCGCATGTCCCACATTCGAAGCCTTCAAGTTTGCTTATGAGGGCGCTGAACGCGTGAAGTTCCTCTTGCTTTTTCTCCTCAACATCTTCGCATCCATGTAGATGCCGGGCCTACCCAGGTGTGCCAACCAGCTGTAAGTGTGGTGATTTTGTGCTTCGAAGCGAGCGATCGCGCCTGGGCTTGCCTGGGGTGGGCAAAGGAGCGTCGCGTATTCGGCGTCCGAAACGCTGCGCTCGCTTGCTTCGGACACAGTCGAGATACGAAGCGTTTTGTCATTCTTGGCGTGCTGACACAGACCCCGTCAGAGTTAGGACAACATGAATAATCCAGGCCTCCACGGCCGGAGCGGCGGTGCGCCCTACGACCGCGAAAGCGAGTTCAACGAGCAGCACAGGGCCATCCAGCAGCACGAGGACATGCGCCGAGATCATGAGCGAGAGCGACAACGCGAACGCGAACGCGACGACCGGTACCAGCAAGGCGGCCCCGGTGCCCCCCATCAGAGCAGTGCTGCCTCCATTCCGATCCATCAGCCTGTGGCATCGAGGATTTCCGGCGCCATCCACAGTCCTGGCGGTCTTCTTGCGAATCATAGCGGAAATCAGCCGCAGCCGCCGCCGCCGCCGCCGCCGCCGCCGAGTGCATCTCTAGGCCCTTCCTCTGGCCCTATGCACTTTGCCGGGCCTTTGCAACATGGGGGCGCCGGAGCTGCAGGAGGCGGTGGAGGGATTCAGCAAGGTGGCGCTGCATCGCAACATCAGATGTACGCCTCTATGGGTCATTCACAGGCTCCCGCAAACGCCTCGCAGCCCACGACGAGCTCGGGGCCCCTTGGCTTCGGCCCTGGTGGTCCTCATCCACAGCCGGGCCAGCAAGATGCCCAACGCGGAGCCAAGGGGGCTGCTGCGGCCATTGTCGGCGCGAGCCCCGGGGTGCACCAGATGCCGGGAGGAATCACACAGGGTCAGCAGCCTATTCTGAATGTGAGATCCCCGAACCCTTGCGTACGAGTACGAGTCCCCAATTCCTTATTTGTACTAACGTATTTCGATCGTGCCCAGGACGCGTTGACCTACCTGGACCAGGTCAAGGTTCAGTTTCACGACCAGCCCGATGTTTATAATAGATTCTTGGACATCATGAAGGACTTCAAGAGCCAAGCGTATGTCGCTCGTACCCACAGCTCCTCTGGATGCCTGAAGATGTCTGACCTGCGTAAATAGCATTGACACGCCCGGCGTAATCAACCGGGTTTCCGAGCTTTTCGCTGGTCATCCGAACCTCATCCAAGGCTTCAATACTTTTCTGCCTCCTGGCTACCGAATTGAATGCGGCACTGGCAGCGATCCTAACACAATTCGAGTGACGACGCCTATGGGGACGACAGTCCAAGCTATCGGGGGGCGTGGCCCGGATGGGCACGGCGGTCCTCCACCGCAACCGCTATTCCCTGAACGTGGCAGCAGCCAGTGGCACCAGCGCCCACAGCATGGAATCGAGAGCCCGGAGGCCACCATCGGTACTCCTGTCCACAACGGTGCGAGTCTGTTCGTCCAGGCCGCTGCCCACAACGCCGCCTTTGAGGGTGCTGGCGCCATGTCGAGGAACCCGAGCCAAGCGCCGGGAATCGGGGCAAACGCCGCGGGCGCTCGCCAGACACCGGCTCCGCCATCAGGGGCCGGAGGTGCAAACGCCACGGCAGGTACCCATGCAAACAACAACAGCAGCAGCAGCAGCAGCAACAACAACAACAACAATAACAATAACAATAACATGGAACGTCGCGGTCCAGTCGAATTCAACCACGCCATAAGTTACGTGAACAAGATCAAGAACCGCTTCCAGGACAAGCCAGAAATCTACAAACAGTTCCTCGAGATTCTTCAAACATACCAAAGGGAGCAAAAACCCATCCAAGATGTGTACGCTCAGGTGACGACGCTGTTCAATGCCGCGCCAGACTTGCTCGAGGACTTCAAACAGTTCCTCCCCGAGTCAGCCGGACAGGCAAAGGCCGCCCCTGGCCGCGGAGAAGACGCGGCAGCCACGGGCTCGAGTCACACGCCCCAGCCCGGAGGCCCCAAGATGCCCCCTCTGGGCAGTTTTGCGCCTCCCCCGAGCGCCAGCAAGGACAGCAAGAAGCGCCCGAGAGGTGACAAGCAGGCTCCCAGCGCCGAGGCTGCCATACTCGATGCTCAAGCCGCGATCAAAGCACCGCATGGCCTACTCAATGGCAGCAACGGCAAACGAGCCAAGATCAACCACTCGAGAGCCACAGGCGACCTCTCCGCCATCGAGCCAACTCTGACCCCTGTGATGCCCGAACCTTACCCCCCACGGCCCTCCGCCACGTCGAACCAGGAAGAGATTGCCTTTTTTGAGCGGGTGAAGAAATTCCTCAGCAACAGGTCAACCATGAACGAGTTCCTGAAGCTTTGCAACCTCTTTAGCCAAAACATCATTGACCGGAATACACTTTTCCATAAGGGGGCCTTGTTCATCGGTGCCAATCCTGATCTGATGTCCTTTTGGAAAGCGTTTGTCGGGTTCGACACTCAGGACGTCGTCATTGAGAACCAGCCGGCTCCGCCCAGCGAGAAGCTGTCACTTAGCAACTGCCGCGGTTACGGCCCCAGCTACAGGCTGCTCCCCAAGAGGGAGCGCCTCAAGCCCTGCAGTGGCCGGGACGAGCTCTGCAATTCGGTTCTGAATGATCAGTGGGCCTCGCATCCGACCTGGGCCAGCGAGGACTCGGGCTTTGTCGCCCATCGCAAGAACCAGTTCGAAGAAGGCCTTCACCGGATCGAGGAAGAGCGCCACGACTACGACTTCAATATTGAGGCGAATCTTAAGTGCATTCAGCTGCTGGAGCCCATCGCGCAGCAGATGCTCGCCATGTCTACTGTCGAGAGGGAGAACTTTCACATGCCTGCTGCTCTTGCCGGTCAGAGCACCTCGATATTCAAGCGCATCTGCAAGAAGATTTACGGCGAACGGGGCCTCGACGTGGTCAACGACATGTACAGCCACCCCTTTGACGTGGTGCCGGTCCTCTTGGCGCGGATGAAGCAAAAGGACGAGGAATGGCGGTTTTCACAGCGTGAATGGGAGAAGGTGTGGCATGCCCAGACGGAGAATATGCACCTGAAGAGTCTCGACCACATGGGCATACTCGTCAAGTCCAACGACAAGAGGAACCTCACCGCGAAACATCTGGTCGACGTCATCAAGACGAAGCACGAGGAGCAGCGCCGCGAGCGAAGTCTCAAAGGTAAAGCACCCCGCCACCAGCTGGTCTGGAGCTTCACCAACAAACAGGTCATCCTCGAGCTGCTCCGGTTGATGATGCTTTACAGCATGCACAATGGGCAGCACAGCACGCAAGAGAAGGAGCGCATTCTGGACTTTCTCGAGACCTTCATCCCAGCCTTCTTCGATCTCCCAGAAGACATGTATCAGGACAAGCTCCCCAAGATGCAACCGGACTCGGGCGAGGAGGAGATGGAGGACGCCGCTCCGGCTGATTTGACGAATGGTCGCAGCCGCCGCAACGGCAGGAAGGGTGACCTCTTGCGAGGGGTTTTGGATCCCGTCCGCAACGGCAGCAAGCCGAGAAGTGTCAAGGAGGAGAGTGCCGCCTCTGGCAGCAAGGAAACGACCCCCGACGTCACCTCTGCAAACGAAGAAGACATGGCAGACGCCATGGACGAGGCGGTGGTGCCGGAGATTTCAAACGAGCGCTGGATGCCCACCGTTCCTAAGCCGGTCGTCGTGGGCGGAGATGATGCTCTGCTCGACGAGGGTGGCGATCTCAAGGCGGACGGCTTCTTCACCCGCCCTTGGTATCACTTCTTCTGCAACCAGACCATCTTTGTGTTTTTCAACATATTCCAGACACTCTACGCCCGCCTTCTGGACATCAAGGAGAGCAGTGACGTCGTGTTGGGCGCAATCGAGCGGCTCAATAGACCCAGACCCGCTCGTGACATTGGCTTCACCGAGAATCACATGACATTCTTTGAGCCGAACGAGAATCCCGAGATGTTTTGGCCCAAGACGGTCGAGCTGATTGAGGAGTACGTCACGTGTGAAATTGACGAGACGCGCTACCAGGACGTGCTGCGTCACTACTACCTGAAAAATGGCTGGAAGCTGTACACCATCCAGGACCTCCTCAAGACGCTCTGTCGGCTGGCGTTGACGTGCAGCAGCACGGATGCCAAGGAGAAGACGCCGGATCTAATTCACCAGTATCTGAACAGCCGGGATAAGGAGGAGACGAGCTATCAGACGGAGATATCTGCGCGGAAATTCGCCGAAAAGTGCGTCAAGGACGGCGATTTGTTTGTCGTTTGTTGGGTACGTTGGCGGCACAAGAGGCGTTCCATCCTCCCCCCCATCCCTCCTCCTCCATCATTACCTTGATTAACTCCTCCATCATGACTCATCTGCTGACAAGACGCGACAGTTTCCTGAAAAGGCCGAGGCCGCAGTTCGATGGCTGCAGCGGGATGAGACGACGTTTTACATGGACGAGATGCAGATGCGCGAACGCTGGCAATACTACATCTCGTCCTTCATCCGCGTGGAGCCCACGGAAGGCATCAATCGGTCCAAGCTGCAAAAGGTGGTGCTCACGCGCAACCTTCCGTCTGGGGACGCGGACACGGACACGGACGAGATGCCCAAGCTCCTCGTGTATAGCGAGAACCTGACCATCAGCATCTGTCTCAGGAGCTCCAAGATGATTTGGGCGCCGGGAACGTCCGAGTACTTTGTGTACGATAACTCGCCCAAGACGCAGGAGGCGCGGGAGCGGCGCGATAAGATTTCGAGCCTCTGCAGCCGCAATCGACTGAGCAAGCTGCTTGACAAGATGGTTCATCACCCAGGGTGGGCCAGGGACTTGAGTCCCGAGGGGATGGAAGAGCAGAGCCAGATTTACAAAAGATGGGCAGATGACGGCGTCGTGCCGCCCGCCGTGGATGCGGAGCTGGACTAGTGAAGCATGTACAAAAGGGGGACATTGGGGAAGAGCCGAGCCGGGGAGCGAGCGGGGAGACCAGAGAAGCCGGAGTTTTTTGCCGTTTTGATTTGACCTGTGAATGATCTTAGGTTTTTTTTTTATTTTTTATTATTTTTATTATTTTTTTTTTGTGATAAGGTATCGCTACGCATCGACCAGAGAAGGATGGATGCCTGTGGCAAGATGGAGAGGGCGAGCTCTCTGTTGTGGCCCTTTTCTTGTCCTTCTCTTCCTGTTCTTTCCTTTTTTTTGCTTTTCTCCCAATTTCTCTTCTTTTGTTTGTATCAAATCACTGTGTCTTTCACTTTTTGTACGTCTACCTAGCAAGATTTCCAAAAGCAATCATCAAATTGCTGTGAAGAGGGTTGCACTCTCGCACGCACTAGCTTCTGACTGCTCTCGTGTGATTGGCTGCCTGTTTGTCTACTCCGGACTTGTCCCTGAATGGCAGCGCCCCACCGCCTCGATGCCAGGTAGAAACAATTATTGGCGAAACTCGGAGAAAAGGATAGATATCCTGGCAAAGGCGCTGTGCCCAATAAGACCCCGAAATTCAAACACGGGCATCGAGGACGTCGATCTTGAAGCTGTCCATTGTCGCCGACCGGCCGTCCACTCGTTCATCGACAAGGGGGAAATATCATACATATCACTTCGCCTCGGCACGCGCGCGCGCGCGCGACAACAGCCTGCAAACAACGTATCGACATGTTGACGAACCACCGACACGGCGACGATCCTAGGTAGTGCCGCCTCCTCTGCTACCACCGTCTCTTTTTTCTCACAGCACGGGTGCCATGCTTCCCTTGACGCTGCTGGTGCCGCTGCTGCTAGGCGTATCACCATGCTCGGCCCTCACCTCGCTCTCCGACGAAGACCTCCGAAACATACCGTCTCCAGGCCAAGACTTTGACATCCACAGCGGCAGCCTCCTCGCACCCATTCTGATCCCTCGCGTCCCAGGCACGCCCGGCAGCCAAAAGGTGCAGAAACACCTAGTCGACTTCTTCCAGTCCGCCCTGCCTAGTTGGGAGCTCACGTGGCAAAACTCGACGCAAAAGACGCCCCTGAGCGGCGACGACGTCGTGCCCTTTTCCAACATCATCTTCCGACGGGACCCGCCGGGTTCCGACTCTGGCGACGTGTCACGGCTGACGCTCGTCGCGCACTTTGACAGCTTGGTTAAGCCGGACGGTTTTCTGGGCGCTATTGACTCGGCGGCGCCGTGTGCCATGCTCTTGCATGCGGCGAGGAGCATCGATGCGGCGCTGACGGCTAAGTGGGGGGCTGCGGGTGATGATGATGATGATGATGATGGGCTGGGGGAGAAGCAGGGTGTTCAGATTCTGTTTTTGGATGGGGAAGAGGCTTTTGTGCATTGGACGGCGACGGACTCGTTGTACGGATCGAGGTGAGCTTTGCTTTTTTTTTGTCCCGTTTCATTGTCATGTCGTCCTTTGTTTTTTTTTTTTTTTTTTGCAGCATTTTTTTTTGCATTTTGCATTTTGCTTCTTGCTAACAGCATCCCTCGGAGGGCGGCACTATTCTAGGTCCCTGGCCGAGGAATGGGATTCGCAAATCTACTCGGCAACATCCATCTTCCGGACACCCCTCCATTCCATCAGCCTCTTTCTCCTCCTCGACCTGCTGGGGTCCGCGGACCCCAACGTGCCGTCGTACTTTTTGCCCACGCACTGGGCCTACAAGAACATGGCGACGCTGGAGAAGCGCATGCGGGAACTCGACCTGCTCGAGTCCAAGCCCGGCCGGCACTTCCTCTCGGACTCTGACAAGAAGGCGGACCACTTCTACCGCGGCGGCATCGAGGACGACCACATTCCCTTTATGCTCCGTGGCGTCGAGGTGCTGCACATGATTCCCTCGCCGTTTCCCGCCGTGTGGCACAAGATTTCGGACGACGGGGACCATCTCGACATGCCGACCACGAGGGACTGGGCCAAGCTGGTGACGGCGTTTGCGGCCGAGTGGCTGGACCTGAGCCATTACCTGCCCAAGCTGGCGGGGAGAGAAGCCGGCAGCGGGACGACGGGGTCGACTCATAGCAAGAGGACAGAATTATGATGGGACGATTTTTTTTCTTCCTATTCTCGCTTGGAGCTAGTGCAGGAGTTGGCGTTTCTAGGGCATCGGCTGGCGTTTTCTTTTTCTTTTTCTTTTTTTTTTTTTTCCAAACCTCTAAGCATCGCAATGGGATTTCCCGACATTCGGCTCAAGACCGCACCCCTTCCACCCCAAAGGACTGCCTTTCTGCATATCTCTAACCTGCACGCCTTTACTCGTCCCCATCCAGACCTTGCTATGACATAAGGCAAAGTTCGGCATGGTCTTGATAAAAGTTTTGCACATCCTCAAGTGATGGCTTCCGATCGGGACACTGGTCCGGCGAAATGTGCAAAGCCTCGGCCAGGGCGTCCCGAAAGCGAATCAAGCACGTCTTTGGATCGATGACGCGACGATGCCCGTCCACAAGCCTCCCAGGATGGCGAAGAAACAGGTCAACAACTTGACGACACTGCTGCCAGACGGCGGCGTCTTGTCGGACAAACTCGCAGTGTTGAGCGCTGAGAGCGTCAACCTCGGCCTTGAGTGCTTCGTCCAGTTTTTCAATCTTGGCCGTGACAAGGTGCTCGGCCGTCGTCTCAAGACAGCGCTTCTCCTTGGCAAATCCATCTTGGGGATGGCTGCGCCATTTCTCGCAGTTGTCAAAGTTGTCGCAGAAGTCGGGGCCGAAGAAGTCGTTTCCGTTTCTGCCGCAGAGTATTCTCCTGACGGCTGCCGGGTTGCACTGGCTGTTGGGGCCGCGGCAGCCGTTGAAGTAGGTGTCCCACGTGTCGAGCTCGAAATGGTAGCCTACGTCTGGGAGGGTGGTGTTGGCGGCGGCGGCGGCGGCGGCGGCGGCGGCGAGGGCCGCAAGGATGAGGGAGTTTATCATGCGAGGCATTATGTGGAGGCGAGGCCAGACCGGAGGATGGGAGTACTGGCCGTGAGTGATTGGGAAGAGAGTGGTGGTGTGTTGTGTGGCAATATGAGCTGCACCGAGGGTCGGTCCCAGGCTAAGTCGCAAGAGCAAACGTCATTTTGAAGAACAAAAGAAAGAAAAAGCCGGGCATGAATTGGCACACATAGACGGCCGCAACGTCAACGAGCTGGGCACTCGTACAAAAGTTGGGCAAATTTCTTCATGCTGCGCGACGCGCCAACCCGTTGGACGTCTCGTATTGCGCGCTCCGCCAAAAGTGGTGTAGTCGGAACTACATAGTGGGTTACTTGATGTAATCACAATGCAGGATGCCCCTCTCTGTTTAGCCATGCAAATCTCGTGGGTCCAGCCCTATGTAGCTCCTGCCACCGACTGCAGGCATGAACCTGGTGATGCTGTCATGGAAGACGAAATGTTCCAATCTACCCTGATGCCGGCACTTCTGCCCAAGTCCGACGGCCCAGCCTACCATGCACTATTTACCCCGGAAACAAAACATTCTTTGTCCAGATTCGTTGATCTTAGAGGCTTTGTCGTTTCAGGGCTGCATGCGTAGCATTGGTGCTGGCGAATTCAACTGCGAATAGCGCTGGACGGGGGCACTCGAAAGAAGAGGGATCATTCGGAACATGTTGGAGGCAAGATGCTATGATTATCCAAGCTTTGTAACATTTCGCACCCGTTGGTTCTTGGTGCGTCCAGTTCCCGATGCTTACTTACTCGACAGCAAGGTATAGCTTGAAAAGACACGAGGGATATATATATACCCGTGCATGGCTGATGCAGAAGAGCGTGCCATGTTGCATGTAAACACACATGAACGTGGCCTGTCTGTCATTTTTCTTAGGCCAGGAAGTAGAAGAGGTTTGCATTTGTCTGGGAAACGGTCAAGTAAAGAAATCCAAGATCCTCTCTTGCCATGACGTTTCCCTGCACCTGACAAGAATCGTCTGTGGACGTTTCAGCTTTCACCCAGTAGTAGACTCTTTATTCGTCGCCGAGCTTTTTCCTGACAACTTGACGAGAGAAGATGAAAGTAAAAAAAAAAGACACAGACGCGGCTAGAAAGTAACTCGGCAAATAAATGTATCGTCAACTTCACCCGGGTATAACATCCTGTATTTAAAAAAAAACGACGACGACGACGACGACGACGACGGCAACGACCCCAAGGCTCGAATGTCAGCTAGGTTAACAAAGAGAGAATCCAATCCTGGCACTACTCCACTGTGCTCAATCTAATAGCCTGATGCTACTTTTCATCGCACAAGAGACGTAGCATTGGGTCCATTGGTACCATGAGAGCTAAAAGAGCCTATAGGACTGCTTCATATCTTGTCAAGCCTAGTCCTTGGCCATTACTCCTTTGATCTCCTGAATTTGAAAGAATTTGTCTCCCTTGATACTGACTTTTCAAGGCATAGACTTTTATAAAGTAAGCCTTGCTAGTGAGGTGCATGCAGGCATTGAGCGGCACAGTTCTCGGTCCAACGTCACATGCGAGGCCCATGATTACAGCCCGAGATACATCTGTGCTCGTGCCTTTTAAGGGATGAGGCATATAGGCTGCAGGGGCCGATATCTGGAATAGGGGCTGCATGGCATCATGTTTGCCATGGCACGCTCGTTTTCCATGGTGAGGAGATTACTTCTTGAAGATGTCGTCTACTCCTCTCCAGACTCGTTCTGTTCAATGCGTAATACGGACTAATTCCAGACAGAGTTGGATTCTTCTTCTTCTTTCTTATAACCCCACCCCCCTTTTCTTCAAAAAAAAACTTTTTGTTATTCATTTTGATTTTATTTCTTCTTCAAGGATAACGTGCGGATCGGACGGCGGGAAAAACTTCTACATTGCTGGTTGACTTGTGAACATCTCTCTTGACCTCTTTATTTCTTTTGCCCTGCGCCTCTCTGAACTTGTTTGATTCTCTGCGCAACTTCACTACCTAAGCTAATCATACGCACATCAAGACTCGTTTTCGTTTCCCCCCTTCTACTGGTCAGTCTGCCTTTGCCGCGCATGTTGATGTTGTCATTGAGTCATTTTGGCTCGTTGGCTTGCTACTCTCTTGAAAGCCAAAGCTGCTGAGACTACTGTGACATCCATTTCGATTGTAGCTCACACTCGCTGAGCCAGAATTGACCTAAGAAGTCAAAGATTCACGCACCAGTAATCGTATAGTAGCAGATTGTGGCAGTGACCGAGCAAGACCTTCCGACCAGAACAGCTGGGGCCATGTTCAAGCATGATGCAGCATTCATGTCAAAGCCAACTTTGATCAGAAGCTCTGCAGAATATCTCGTCATGGCATCAAGACAACAACCCTTGCTTGGTCACTGAGATGGTAGCATTGGGGGGGATTGGGCGCGACGTCGTCATGTGGCCATGCACCTTGTTTGGTCTGGCTTGTTTTGCAGCCCGGCAGCTGCATTCGGTGCTAGTATTCCGACTTGGACGTGCTTGTGAATTATACAACGATGTTTCTAATACCAGGCACCTGATGTATTCGCAGTCCATGACCGGCAATGCTGCACCAAAAGTGGCAGGTGAATTTCGGCGCTGCCATGGCTCCATCAGGCTGCCGCGTTCGAGGCCCTCCCACGCCAATTCAGAGTGAGAAGCACGTGCTGTGCCTTTCACTCCTGGAGTCGTCACGAGTACAAGAGATGTGGTGTGAAAAAGCCGAGTGGACAGTGGTGATGAGTCGAACAAGACAACCGCTTGAGTATCCAGGAACAAATAGAGGAATACATGGAGGATGAAATTCTTTCTTTATTCTTTCTTTATTCTTTCGTTTTTTCTTTTTCTTTTTTGCCTCTTAGATGTCCGTGCAGTACGACTCAGCTCCAATGACTACACTCAAGAATACACGTCGCGCTTCACGAGGAAACATGTCCAAAGATGATGCCGCTGTCACGGCGAATCATGTCCAGCTGGCTGCTGCAGAGGGCCATGATGCCAGCCAAGCCGCCACCATGCATGCACCCTTGTCCTCAAGCGTCACAGACCTTGTTGGATTTGGAAGAGCTGAGAATGAAATTCCGTTACGCATGCACTCTCACCATGTACACTGTCCATTCGAGACAACCGCAATTGGGGCCATGGCAATGGCCAACACAGCGGTGAGTGCAGACGCGGAGAAAGGCTCGAGTGGCATGTTTGGGGCGCTGAACATGTCGAGGTGCAGTTTCTGCCAAGCTGAACAAGGTACCGATTGGAGAGACAGTTGGATGACCTGAAGAGGATTGCACAAGATAGTATCATCAGGGGCCAGGGTACGATATTCTCTTGACGAGGCTGTAAATGGAACTGGTGGGGGAGGGGGGAAGCAGTGTAGGAGAATGAGAGGGGAGATGGAAGCAGGCGATGATGCGCGTAAGGGGACGTTTGGAAGCGAGGCTGCATGCTGATCACAATATGCACGTCATTGTCTCATTTTGTCTTCTTCCGGCTGTGTGATTGTTTTTCAGCTGCGCTGAGTAATGGCGCCATGCATATTTCATAGATAAGAACAACAAGGCTCATATACAGGACGGCAACCCCCCCCCTCTCACGAACTTCAGAGATCCAGACCACCCCGACCAAAATGCACGCCTTGAATCTCGTGTTTCTACTGCTTCCGCAGCTCTGAGTGACGATCGCTCAGCCCAGCTTCCTCAATGTCACGGCCATTGCCGGTGTCGGTGGTCGGTCTGTGTTTCAGTGCTGGCGCTTGGAGACGCCCTTCACCTCCGTTCCTGATCTAAGCATCAACGGCATCAAGCGGGCTGAGCTGGGGCAATTGAGCAATATGTATTTTCTTGTGTTGCCCGCGCACAGTGAGAGTCCTCCGCACAACGCGCCCGCGAACCAGTGAGTCCTGCAGTGTACCTTTGTCCGGCTCTCCTATAAGTCGTGCATTGTACCTTTGCCTGGCTGTCCTATCGACATCGAGACTCGACTTGGGTCTTGCGGCTGCTGATTCCCAAACCTTTCAGATGGGTCGCCCAGTTGTCGGGCCTGACACACTATTCTCTCCCGGACGATCCCGCAGCGAGCTTCACCGTCGTGGGCGGCGAGTTTGGCCTCATTTTCGCCGCCGACACGCTCAACGTTAGCCGGCGAGGTCACGTGGCACGATTCACTGGCAACGTCGAGACAGTCACTCTACAGATACCGGCCCGGGACGGCAAGGTTCCTGCGCACGAGGTGCTTCACGAGAGCGCCTGTGTTGCGAGCGAGGTGCTTGGGATCCGGGCATTTGCTACACCGGGGGTGGCACAGAAACACGTGCTGTGAAGGGTGTGGAACAAGCGCAGTCTCTTTCTTGGCGCAGCTTGTAAAAACCTTGGCCATGTAGATCAAGACAGTTGATACAGCCGCGTTGCGTTCAAGGCCGCCACAGCAGTGCGGCCGAACAGGGCTTGAATCTTCAGCGGGGAGTGAGCCTTACAGCCAAGACACAGACGGTCAGCTTTTTTTTTTTTTGGCTTACTTGGCCAAGTCCTACGGCAGCCAAAGATGCGTTTGAGCAAAATATCAAGATGTCCCAACAGATTGGCCTTGGAAGAGGGAGCCCATGACTGGAAAACAGCCTTGAGACGTCTATACACATAAGCTGTTCCACTCGCGCCATGTTCATGTTTGCTTCTTGTTATGAGCGCAATGCTGTGTCGAAGGCTTGATTCGCAATCCTGTGCCATGATCTGTTGTTACACCTTGAATGCAATGCGTCGTGACAGCTTGACTCGTGTCATCAGGCTGAAGAAGAGCGCCGCCACGCTGAGTCCCCCGGCGTAGAGGATGCTCGGCAGGTAACTGTCCACCTCCATCTCACTCCCCGTTGCGGCGAGGATATACCCGGCGATTGGGCTGCCGAGCAGGTAACCCCCAGTCCAGGCCGTGATCACCATGCCCAAGGCTACGCTGACACGGGCACTGCCATAGACGTTGGCCACCACGGTGGGCATGGTGGCGAAGAAGGTCCCGTTTGCCGCTCCGTTGAGGGCGACAAAGACAATCAGAGGCCCGGTGGACTTGCTAAACGGCCAGATGCACAGCATGCTGACGGCGTTGAGGAGGAGCGATGACACTAACGTGTTGAGCGCCCCCAGGACATCTGCTAGGGCGCCACCGCCCAGACGACCAAGAAAGGAGGCGAACTGGAAGCCGGCGACCAGGCCGGCGCCCCCCAGCGAGGAGACTCCAAAGGACTTGGCGTAAAGTGGGATAAAGAAGACGGGCACGAAAAGCGGAAAGGTTGCGACGAGGCCGCAGAGGAAGAGGTTGATGAAGCAGAAATCCTTGAAAGAAAAGAGCCCTAAATTAATAAAGACAAGGTCAGTTGTGCGAGAAGAAGAAGAGATGGATCGCCTCAGGAAAAGAAGCAAGCTTGACGCATGAAAACGAGCAGTCGCGGTCCAACGGCATTCACCCACCACTCAACCCAGGCCCTAATGGGAGGCGGACCATTGAGGTCCCTGATCAGAAAGGCCATGGGCAAGCCCGTAGCCAGCATACAGAGCCCGATGATGCGAAAGGTCCATTCAATGCCCAGCCTCTGGTTCATCACGTCCATGAGGAAGGCGATGCCGGTGCCACCGAACCCGCCAGCAGCATAGACCAGTCCGTTGGCAAGGCCACGGCGGTGCTTGAAGAATTGCGCCGGCGTGACCGAGCAGACCATGAAACAGGGGTTTGACGCCAACGCCCATGAGGACGGCCTCGGTCCCGAACATGCCCCCAACAGAACGGGTCGCGAACGAGGCCGCAATCTCGCCGGTGCCCATGAGGAAGACGCCGAGCAGGCCCGTTATGCGAGCGCCGAGGATGCGAACCAGACGGGCGTTTACGAGGGCGAATGCCGCGATGCAGGCCACACATGATTTTCCTATGACGATCCAGTTGATTTGTAAGCTTGGCGGTGGTCTGGGAGGGAGCCCGGATCAACACCGCCCACGAAGCTCTCTCGAGAAGGTTTCAGAATCATACCGACAAAGGACAGCGTCGAAGGGCTCGCGAGCCCCTGGCTCGTCAGGGCAGCCTGCATAACACCCCACGAGTACGTGGTCCCGACGAACCAAAAGTTCAACGTCGCGCAGCCGGCGACAACGACCCAGCCACAACCGCCGTCGGGCGCCTGGTCGTCGGGCGTGGCTGCGGCCGAAGATGGAAAAGTCTGGGGCGCGGCGGACGGCACGGCATCGATCCTCCGCGCACATTTCGACTCATGGTCGCCAGGCTGAAAGGACGTCGTGGCCGTTTGAACGCAGTGGGAAATGGTTGAGCCGGCGATGGCCTCGCCAGTCGTGCTTCGCAGGGGTGAAGGCTGGGACGGCATGATCTAACGGATGGAGACACCAGATTGTAACTCCTGTATCGCGGTAAGCTTTCTCTTCTTCTCTTCTTTTCTTATCTTTTCTTTTCTTTTCTTTTTCTTTTTTTTTCTTTGTTTCTTTTTTTTATTTTTTTAAGCCGTCTCTCCCCTTTTCTCGTGGCCAAGCACACAGGGCTCCGAGCATGATATAAGAGAAGCCGGGAGGAGACTCGCGGGAGGAGACTCGCATGACGGATATTGATACTTCAGTCTGCGTCTGATCACGTAGGTCTAGATAATCAATCCCGCGCATGTCAAACAAGATGACGGATCCGCTGTAGATGTGGCCGGAAGGGCGTGGCAGCGCCACCTCCACCTCCTCGAGCCCGCTAAGGCACCACGGCTGCAGTAGTCTGCAGCCAATCAAGCAAAGCCACGCAGAAAGTGCTCGCAGGCCCCTCCCCCACTGACCTTTGCGGGCTCATGGAGATAAGTAACACCCATGGCAGCAATTCTTTTTTAAATCCATGTACATCAACGCTGTGCGCATGTACAGCACATGTCACCAGGAGATGACATGAAAGGCAGGTGAGGCCAAAAGCGCTTCTCCAAGAGCTCGCTGAGGCTGGGCACAGAAACGGCGTTGGGTCAGGCATCTATCTGAGCGAGCGCTCAGAGGCCAAACGTGAGAGTGTTTGGCACAGGACGGCCTTGCAGTTCGTCTCGGGAAGTAGCTTCGCGTGCCCATCTCGACCCTTTCCAGAAGAGGTGAAAAGTGTCTGGGGCCGAGATGCGCGATGGCTGTCAAATCTCTCACTTGTCCCCAGAATATCCTTCAACCACCAGGAGGTAAACTCTTTTTGGCCAGATAGAGTTCATGTAGCAAGAAGTGCCTCTCCTGCGAGGCCAGTCCAGATATTCCAATTTATGACCGGCGGTCGAGGCGATGGTCAAAGCGACAAGCAGCTATTCACGTCACTTGGCCTAGTCAGTCTCAAGGTCGCAACCCGAAGAAGTATTCTTGGCCTTTCCACAGCCAATAGCCCGAAGAGAAGTCCAACGGAGACAGCATATGCCACGATGAACAAGGCGAGCCGCCCTTGGTTGTCTACGCGGTCAAAGATACCCGAGGCACCTAGATCGCCCATGGTCACGATATCAGCGTACACAATTTCAATTAAAGTCGTTTTCATTTGGGCAGGCGAGTGGACTGCCCGAATTTTAGGAGGAATGGAATGAAATGGCAGACTTGATTGTCCAGCGTTATTAGAGAAAGATGGGTAGTTCGCCCCCGTCAGAAACACATGTCGGCTTCGACAGTGCCGGATCTGCTTCATGACAATCCAAAGCAGCTTTGGCCCTTTTTTTTTCTCTGAAAAAGAACTGGATCTGTAACGCAGACGTTGGACTGTTTGATATGGCATAGTCAAGACTTTTCATAAAACCTGATCAGTAAAGCTAGGACTACCTAGATCAGGATTTCTGGCCTAAAGAAATTTCTCAACTACAGGATGCCTTGCCTTGGAGACGAGCATTCCCTTTTCCATTCCGTCTTTGGTCGGTAAATAACGGAATCTCAAGCCCGGCTTAATTCGACATGGCCCGGCGCTGCTGCGGAAGTGATCTTTTCTCACCCAGCATTCTCGTCATTCTCGTTACACTGTTGTTCCGCAACTGAGCCAGGATCATGTCTGACTTGTCGCTTTACATCCACATCCATCGGGGCCCTTGCTGATTTGGCGACTTTGAGGCATGTCTTTCTTTTTCATTGTGAAGTCGCTGCCTTTTTCGTCGTAGCGGATCGAATCCTGTTGCTTACAGATTTCGGTGTCTTGGGTCCTGGACATGATGAAGGGATGCGAGGTAGTCGTTATGCATGCATTGGGTACCTCTGCCAAGCCTACAACGGAGCAGGCTCATCTACTTTTATGGGGTGAGACACGAGGACCAGTAAAAGAGCAGGGCTTAGACGAGGAGGTAAGAACGTAGTTCAACAAAGATGCTCTTTGTTTATGCTTTTTTTTTTTAAAAGGGTTATACACCGCGATAGTTGAGATGCAAGAAAGTACAGCCATGTTGTCGTATTCACCAATGTATGTGGCCACAGATATGATCATCATCCGGAACGGAAGCCAGAAGCACGGAATCCGGCTTGTCAAGTCGAAGCTACGTTGTATACATCCCCATCTCCCCAAACTCACCCGAAAGGCATTCGCAGGCTTAGGCACAGGCAAAGCGTTGGGAGCCCTACAAGTAAAACGAATTGACACCAGCCATGTCATGAAGGAAGAATCTCTTTTTTTTTCTTCTTTCTTCCTTCCTTCTTTTTCTCCCTCTCCTCCTAGGTCCGATGAAGTGAGACTGGCTGAGCTTGATGCTTAACTTGCTTGCATCAGCTTTGCATTGGATCGGATAGCCAAACTTTGTGCACGGCTCATGCGTAGCTTTTCCCCTTATGATTCCAGATGATTTTTATCGCCTTGACCGTAAGAATATTGCCCATGATTGGGCCCACGATGTAAACGGGCATTAACTTGCAAGCACTGGGTTGTATGGGCAATATACGTACAGTGTGCGACGACCAGCCGCGTGTACCTAGACGCGGGTCTCCACAGTACTTCCCTTTACTACACACGGTACGTACACACGGTCACCCAAACCATGTGCCGTGCTCCACTTCGAAACCACTGCGGGCGGAGCTTGAGCTGTCCTTTTCCAAGCGCATCGCATCGCATCGTTTTGGCATCTGGTTGCTGCATTCACTCACCGCAGAGAGAACATCACCAGCACGATGCGTCTCTCAATCATCCCGGTCGGGCTCGCCCTGGTCCAAGAGTCCCTGGCTGCCTCCAAGTGGACATTCTCCGACGCCTCTGTTTCTGTCGGCAAGTCCCCCGATGAAGTCGTTGAAAAGTATGGCCTTGCCCCTCGGATACGGGAAAACCTAGCGCTTGTGCCATTGAGCTGATTCGTGTCTACTTTTGCCTCCCCTGTCGACAGATTCACGGACTCGCAGCGCGTCGTCAAGACGATTACCCTCGGTGTCCAGGATGCACTCAAGATTTCGTTGACAGCAAAGGAGGGTTCCGACGCGAAGCGGCCGCACCAGGCGTTTCTTGTCGTGAAAGAGCAGTCTGGCCTCGAGGCACCATTCCCCTTGACCGTCAAGGCGTCCGGCAAGGGATTCGTTCAGATTGTACGTGTGCGAGCTGATGAAGGGGGCTTGATTGGCTGTCGAGCAGCTGCAATTGGCTTGGAGTGATTAGACTGCTGACTTTCTCTTTTTTTTTTTTGCTTTCTTCAGACACAAAAGGACCTTCCTGTTCAACTGCTCACGTCGAGCTCGCCCCTCGAAGCAACCGTGATACTCGGGTCTACTGGATCATCTCAGGGCTCCGTTACGCCAGTTTTCAGCATCGCAGTCAAGCCGGACCCGAGTCGGCCTGCGCCGAGTCTGTCGCCTCCCTTGCGGTACGGCAAACTGGCCGAGATACACCACATATTTCGAGCCGATCCGAAGAATCCCCCAAAGATCGTGTCTTTGGTATTTGCGCTGGGTGTTTTGGCTACGGTGCCCGCTCTCTTCATCGGGGTAAGAACACCTACATCACTGCTCTGCCCTCCATTCTTTCCCGTCCTTCTCCTTTTCTCCTTCTTTGATGAACGATGGAGTGTGCGAATGCTCATGATGGATACTAGTGGATTGCGCTGGGTGGCAATCTTGCACACGCTCAAAAGGCCCTGGCAAATGCGCCGCTGTCGCATGCTCTGTTCTTCGGCTCCATCGTTGCCATGGAGGGCGTCTTTTTTCTATACTACAGCGCGTGGACCTTGTTCCAGACGCTGCCCGTCATGGGCCTGGTTGCGGGCGTTGGGTTCCTCAGTGGCACCAAGGCCCTGGGGGAGGTGCAGGGCCGCAGGCTGGCCGGGGAGCGATAGAATCACGCAAGGACGACAGGACGGAGGCGCGTGGCAGGGCAGAACGTGAGACCGAGGCTGGTGGAGAAAAGAGGAGAAAAAAAACCCAGTTCTGATTGTTGCTTTGTGCCTGATCTGTTCAGAGGTTAATGAACTGGCTCGTGCAAGAATTGAACAGGTCCGGGGGCCGTGCGCAACTGAGCCGTCGCGTTGCATTCACTCATTCTTAAATGTCGGTCGCTAGGTGTTCAGATGGTGCCGGCAAATCTGGCTCTTTCAAAACTCGAAAAGATCGCATTGAATCATTTCTCCCATATTTTGTTCTTCTGTCCCAGGCTGTGACTGGTGACAGCGACCTTGTCTCACCCAGTCAAAGTCACAGGTTCACCTACGCTGCTCTCTTACAAATATACCATCTGCGTATTCATCTGCCTGCCTGCTTAGGAAGGAGGAACCCACCCACTCTTGCATATCGTGCCTCGGCATCTTTTCCACCCTCCCTTCATCAACGATCATCCAGCAACAACAGCGCAGACTGCGCAAGTGAGAACCATGACCGCAGGGTGAGTAATGTCAGCTCTAGCGCACAGAGCTGTTGCTCAATTTCTTCCTTTATTTCCCCATCATCTTGCGTCTTTAATTTTTTTTAATTCTGCTGCGCACTTGCTGACGAAATCAAACACTAAGCAGCTTCAAGTTCCCCTCGGCCGAGGAGACAATGCGCCACCCGGCCTTTGCCTCGACGGTGTGGGCTCTGGAGCCCCATGCGCAGGGCGACTTGGACGTGGGCAAGAAACGAGGTGGCGCGCCAATGAATATTCACTGGGAGGTCCATGGCGAGGGACCAACCAAGCTCGTGGTAGGTGTACCGTACTCTTTTTTTCAATTGTCCCTCTGCTTCAAAATGATCTGTTTGACTATGCGTGATGCATCATGCGTCACAAGAGATTTAAGAAAAAGAGAGAAAAAAAGCAAGAGAAAGAGAGAAAGAGAGAGAGAGAGAGAGAGAGAGAGAGAGAGAGAGAGAGAGAGAGAGAGAGAGTGTGTGTGTGTGTGTGTGTGTGTGTGTGTGTGTATCCCAGGCTGATGAATTCAACACCAGTTCCTTATGGGCCTCGTGGGGACCATTACATCGTGGCAGATCCAGACGCACCACTTTGGCCACGTCCACGGCGACAAGTACTCGGTGCTAGTGCTTGACAACCGCGGCATAGGGCGGTCCGACAAGCCGCTCGAGCGGTACACGACATCGGGCATGGCGCGCGACGCTCTCGAGGTCATCGACCACGTGGGCTGGGAGCGCATCAACATCATGGGAATCTCGCTCGGCGGCATGATTGCCCAGGAGCTCGCGCAGCTGCTCATGGCCGGGGGCCAGGTCGACCGCATCCAGTCGCTCGCCCTCATCAGCACCAGCTCGCACGTCGAGAGCGGCAAGCCCTGGTACCGCTCGGCCGTGGACCGCGCCCTGCAGTTCCGGCCCAAGACGCAGGCACAGACCATCCAGGACGCCGCCCTCAGCATCTTCGTCCCCGACTTCCTAGCCGCCAGGGACCAGTTCGTCCTGCCTGACCCCGGGTCCACGCCGAGGTGCGCGCCCGCAAAGACGCCCTCGGGCGAATACCTCAATTTCGACTGCAATTACCAGCGCTTCCAGGCGCAGGAGATGCACAAGCGTCAACGCAAGGGCCACTTCACCCTCGTCGGCTTCATGTGCCAGCTGGCCGCCGCCGCCACCCACCACAAGACGAGCGAGCAGCTGGCCCGCATGGCCGACGCCATCGGCCGCCATAAGATCCTCGTCATGCACGGCGAGAGGGACAAGATGATTGCCGTGGCCAACGGCAAGAAGCTCATTGACGGCTTGAATCCGGGCGAAGGCCTGATTATCGAGGGGCTGGGGCACGCGCCCATTTTTGAGAGGAGCGCCTGGTTCAATGATTTCATGCAGGAGAGATGGGATGCTTGGGCGAAGCTTTAGGGGGTTTTCTTCTTCCTTTTTCTTTCTTCCCTTTTTTTTCACTTTTCCTTCTTCAATCGATAATCTTTCCTTTGCCATAAGGAAAAAAATGAATGAATGATTTCCCTTCTCCCTTTGTATACCATGGTTCTTGAGTGGGCACTGACACACACACACACACACACACACACACACATGTATGTCAACAATCAGTGCCCGTGCTTCTGTATTTACTCGTCTATACCTTGCGTCGGAGCCCAAGAGCTAGACCATCGGAACAGAGTAGAGGGCATCTGCCCCTCCCCAGCCACAACTGCATCGTCCGTTTCTCAACAAGAACGACTTTCAGGGCATCACCAGCCCAATGCCGCTCAGATGCTCCTCGTCCAGCTGATTCCTGGCATCGACTCCGCCGGCGATTTGGTTCGCGCGATAGTTGAACAGATAGTAGTGCAGCTGGCCGTCACCGGCGCCAAACTTTTGCTGCTCCAGAAACAGGCCGTTGTCCATGAGGGACAGGGCGTTGAAGACGTCGAGCCTCGCCTTCTTGGCGAGGATGAGGGCGTCGTTGACGAGCTCGTTGAGCCGCGTCTTGTACGCCGTCTTGTCTGCCTGCTTGGTGAGGCCGGCCTCGGTGGCGTAGTAGAAGAGGTACGCCACGCGGAGCACGTCGTTGTTCTTGATGATGGAGGATTCGACGCAGAAGAAGGAGAAGAAGTCGGTGATTTTCTTGTCATTGTCCTGTTGACAGGAGGGATTATGAGCAGATGTGAGGATGAGAAACTTTCTGGAGAGACTTTGCATTTCTTACCTCAACCACGTACGACCAAATCACCTGCCTCACATCCTTCTTGGGAAGGAACCAATGTCTGATCTCGTCGGCCGTAAACACGGGCGTCATGTCATACTTGGCCAGGAACCGGGTCAGCAATTCGAGCACTGCGTCCACGTCGCGGTCCTGCATGGCGCGCAGGCCGCGAGTCGCCGTCGTCTCCGGCAGCGCATACTTGCGGATCTGGAACTGCGGCTTGCTGCCGGCTGGCAGAGGGCTGAAGCCGCATTCGTGTAGCTTGGGCCAGTTCAGGGCACGGTGGAAGTACCGACATGTGCTGACTGGTCGGGGCAGGACAATGCCCGCGGTGAACAGGCCCTGCCACACGCCGTCCAGGTTGCTGATGCGAGTGATCTCCTTGATGAGCACCGGCGCCAGACGCTTACCCCGGAGCTTCTTGTGCACGCACAGGAAATTCACCTCGGACGAGAGGAACGTCTTGTTGCGCACCCGGAGCTTGGTCGGGATGGCTGAGATAAAGGCGACGAGCTTGCGGGACTGCGTGGCCCTCACACCAACGTGATATTTTCGCTGCCAACCCGGTGCCATCATTGCCCTGTTTTGAAGATTTTCCTCTTTTCGTATTAGCCTCTGTGGGTGAGAGAGAACAGGAGAAAAGGAGAAAGTAAGATGGAGGAAGACAGAGAGAGAGAGGGAGAGAGAGAGAGGGAGAGAGAGAGAGGGGGG
>JMQE01000965.1:0-37000 GCA_000731825.1 Hypocrella siamensis
GGGGGGGGGGGGGGGGGGGGGCCACTTAAGCTTAAGGACCTTCGAGGGAACGGAGGAAGGGGGGGCGAGATGGTGCCCTGCAAACGCCCTACAAATGGCCCGCAAGCCCTCCAATCGACCACTATAGCCATCCACTAGTGGATGCTACAGTGGGTGTACATCTTGCAACTGCGGACCCCGACTTTGGGGGGAAAAAGAGAGTCTGATCGCCAGCAGCAGCGCGTCTCTGACTCGGCATCTCGGCACATTGCCATTCTTGAAATTCAATCCAGTTCTAGACACGAATCCATTCATCCATATTCAATTTACTAGGACTCTTTGCTTGGGCTTCATGCGGCGGCTCTCTGCGCTCGCCACACTCGGCCGTCTCTTCATTGCGTAGCTCGACTACTGCTGGTTTCATTCGAAGTCTTTAACTTTATCAACCACGACGTCCTTTTTCTCGACAATGGATTTCGACGTGGAAATGGGTGATGCTTCTGAAGGCCTGCACGATGGACCGACATACGAGCTACCTCAGGCAGATGATATTCTGGTACACATCATGGCCAGTTATGCTCAGTTCAGAACCATGCTGACTCCCCATCTCGAATAGCAACCTGACGAGCCCGAAGAACCAGGAGAGGTAGCCGATGACGGATTTGATGGCGAAGATGATGAGCACACGCTGATGCCCACCAAAATCCACATCCGGGGTGTCGATGCTTTACATACAGACGACATCAAAGCATACGTCAAGACTCACTTTGGACCTGTCGACAAGGTCGAATGGATTGATGACACATCAGCAAACCTGGTATTTGCCAACGAGGCCACAGCTCGACAGGCCATGGCCTCGTTGAGTGCTGTCGAGATTGCCGATGTGACAGCCCTCGCCTCCGGAGAGTGCCTGCGCGCAAAGCCTCTCGATCAAAGACCGGAAGTATCCCTACACGTTCGCTTCGCCATGAGAAGCGACAGGAAGCAGGCTGGAGCTGCCCTGCGCAGCAGATACTACCTCTTGCACCCAGAGCATGATCCGGAAGAACGCCGGAGGAGAGCGCAAGAAAATCGAACCAAATACAGAAGTCGTGATGGCGACTCGCGCAGGAATGCTGGCCGTCACAGGCGTGGCTCGGACGACCAAGTGGAAACATTTGAGGCTAGCATGTACGATGACGCACCTCGCTCTTCCCGTGCTCGCGGACCCCTCGAGCACGAAGGCCAAACAGTATCGCACGCAGCAGAAAATACAGGCAAGGAACTGTTCGCCAACCGAGCATCGAGGCGCGACAGATCAGCCTCACCCAGACGAGACGGCGATGGCGATGGCGATGCGCACATGGATGGATTGGATCGATCTTTGAATCGCAACCGGGCACATGCGAGATCTATAAAGACTCGCCTGGCCGCCGAAAACAGCAGCAAAGAGTTGTTTCCTACCAAGGCGTCTGGAAGGGGCGGTCAGCTTGATCAACTGGAAGAGTCAATTGGATCCGCGCGACTGCGAGACGAAGACATGCCCAAAATCATTTCAGCCGCAGAAGCAAAGGCCGCGCCCAGCGGCTCCTTCAACATTCGAGGGACGGCCAACCAGAAAGGCAGCGGGGAAAGCGGCCTCGTCATCAAAGGGGCCGCTTCAGCAGATGCGCGCGAGTTGTTTCCGGAGAGACTCGGCACCAGCAATGCCGGCAAGGAACTGCTAGATCCAAACCGGATCAGACGGAGACAGAAGGCTCAGGACCTCTTTTCGTAGGCCTTGAGCGCATGACATTTTCTGATTGTTCTTTGCCTTTTTTTTTCCTTTTCTGCTAGCTAGATAAAAGCTCTTTTCTTCTTTCTTTTCCTTCTCCCTTTTTCTTCTTCTATTTCTGTCATCGTGATTGGTGACATTGAGCCCATGCTCGCGGGTTGAATGGACGTCCAATATCCATCCATCTGTGTTTTTTCAAAAGCAAAGCATACAAGATTGCGAGGCGCATGCGTGGGCATGGTGCCCATTGTATGCCCAACTAGATACCAGGGCAGGCGTTTTTTTCTTCTCTTTTCTATGCTATTCTTTTCCTTTCCTTTCCTTTCCTTTCCTTCTCTTCTCTTTTCTTCCTTCTCCCCTCTCCTGCGTTTACGGGTTTTAATTCCGGTCTGCAGTATTCTCAGGAGAATGGTCGGGCAGAAAGAAACCTGCTGGCTCACAACTCATCACGCCAAAACCCCCCCCCCCCCCCCCCCCCGCATTTTGACCATGCTGAGATAGCGCATCTCTTCCAATGGTCAATCATAATAACTATCCATGTATAAACAATGCTCCTTCCTCAGCGTCCGTTGTCATCCGTGCGATGCTACCACCAGCGCTCCGTCATGATGTTTGCGCTTGGAACCCCCAACTGAGATGCAGAAGCCGCCAGAGAATGGAGCAGTTCATCCGTCATGGCCGGTGGACCGCAGATGTAAAGCAAGCTGGATCCAGGACGACTGCCGTCAAGCATCGTCTGGAGATGGGCCACGCAGAAGCGCTCCGTCTGAACGTCAACGTCCAGTCCGCAGACTCGACGGACACCGCTCAGCTGCTCATCGCAGCCGCCCGTGACGCACAGCCTGAGCCGACCCTGGACCGTCAAAGCCGAGAACAGGGCAGCCATGCGATCAACAAACAAGATGCTTCCCAAATCAGCCCGGCCACGCAATCTGCTAGAATACACGACGACAACATCCAGCCCTTGCCAAGACGGCGTCTCCCCAATGTACCCAAGTATGCTCATGATGGGGTTCACGCCCACGCCCCCGGCAACGAGAACCAGCCTCTCGATACCGCGAAGCTGGGGATTCGCGGCCGGCGGAAACACAAACTTGCCGCCGACGCGCACGCCGAGTCTCGAGCCGACAATCTCCTCAGGCGGCCTCCACAGCCAAGCGGCTACCGGGTTCTCCGGACGATCCTGGACAGCGAGTTCCAGATACGGCGTCACAGGCCTTGCTGCCGCCGATGGGGAGCACGTAATTGTGAATCCCCCCGCCTTGGCGATCCCCGGCACGTACGTGTCGAGCCATTGTCCAGGCAGGAACTTTTCTTTGTTTCTCACGTTTCGCGATTAGCAAGCAAAATAAATGAGTGAATGAGTGAATGATGAAGAACAAGGGAGTCAGTCCTCTTGCCAACGGGGAGGTATCTTTTGCCCCAACTTGCCTTGACGGCACCAGCCTCGAGTTCCAGCCTGAGCAGTCGGGTAGTGCTGCCAACCTGGACAACTTCAGTCAAAGTAACCGGATGTATCTCCTGGGCCGGCCCGCGCCGCAGGACAATCAGCAACCGTGCGCACAAGCAAGTACAGAGGCAGCAGAAAAGGCAAGAGGAATATGGTCAACGGGCAGCAAACCCCAAATCCCAAAAAGCCACGGCCCCCCAAACAAAGGGTATCATACAGGACTTCTCGGTTCGGCCACCGTTCGCTCCAAGTGGCTCAATTTGTTGCTCATTATGCAATCAAGCGCTGGGCGTTTCTTTTTTTTAAAATAAAATAAATAAATAAGATTATGTTGTCAAAACGTCTAGTTTTATGCTAGGTTCTGAGAGCATAGCACACCACAGGACAGTCAGCGTGTTTCTTCTCTTTCAAAGGTCATTATGCAAGAAGTTGCGAATGACAATGATGGGCCGCCGGCCAATGGGGAGAATGGCGGCTTTGATGGATAATTGGCCATAGGGTATAGGGGATATCCCTCCATCCAATCATCATTGTGGGGCAAAGGGATCTCAGGATCATCATGTCTTCATAACCTCCAGCTCTCGTCATACACGCTTGGCAGCATTCTAATTAAATAGAGAGCACGTACTCTGATGTACAAGTTCTTTAATATGGAAGGCTGGATAAATTTCACACGCTGGCATGGCACCCCAGCCAGCTTCACGGCCTCGTCCTCATCTATGCAATCCTCTTGCTAATACCGTCAAACATGGCAAACTGATCGATCTTCGTCTTGCCCATGTCAAAAGTGAGGAGCCGAGGTGCGGCTGGCGTGGTTCTTGAGACGATTAATGATTCGCTCGGCCAGGGGAGCATCAGAAAAGGGCTCTCCCAAAGATTTGCGCAGGTTTCTCAACTTTGGCTTTGACTACGTCTTCTCCTGCCGGCTTAATTTTCTATAATCTCAACCAACAAGACTTTTACTTCTCCGGTTCTGTCCAGTTCACTTGGTCCATCACCTGGCCAGCAGTGGGATGCGCGCATCCTATTCTAAGCCGAAGACGCAATGGCTGTTGTGATAATTAGTCAAGCTTCCGTGGGGAGTCATTCGGAATAGTGCGACCTACTCCTTTACATCCAGACACTCTCATCATCTGGGTCGCGTCGGCACCGGGGCTGAGCTGCGCTTGTGAGATGCTGAGTAGTTGAAGTTTCTGCGATTTCGGAACTGCCGCCTGCAACCCTACGTTGGAAAGAGATATGGATCCCGATAAGTTCTGGAAGCGGGCAGTCGCTTGGATGACGCCTCCTGCATTTCTCTGGACCTGAATGGTCACGTTGAGATCGTTTGCGTTGTAGCACGGGTGTCCAGGCCCGGCGGCTTGGGACTCCTGTGATTGCGGTGACGCGGCCATCATGTGCAGACCTGCGGCCGATACCGCTGGTTGCCCAGCAGGCTGTGTCGATTCGGATCCAAAGAGATCCATGATTGATGACGTGTTGGTCCGTTGGGAGTGATGAGTAGGCGACTGGGACGTTGCCGCAGACGCCGGAGCGCTGTCGCCAAGGATGTCGGCCAAAAGATCGGAATGGCTGGTCTGGGCGGAAGCACCGGCTGGCGCAGACTCCGGCGCATCCATGAGATCGAGAAGATCCTGTTCAGTAGGCTTCAATACCCTGGATTTTCTGTTCGTTGCTTTCGACTTCTTCGTAGGTGCCGGCCCGAGCACCCTGGACGACTCCTTAATTTGAGGTGCAGGCATCTTTTCCAACACCCCGCGTCGGATCTTTTCAAACGTAAACAGGTTGCTGTACTCAACTGCCCGCTGCTGCACTTCCACGTCCAGACTGGTTTGGTTCATTTGCAATATCCGCCTGATTCTCTCGATTTGAGACGAGTCCGAAAATCGAGTAGTCAGCTTCATCATGGCTGTGACGATGTACTCCGTAGAGACTTGGGTAGCATAACTGCTGTTCAAGACCAGCGCGAGCAAGTCAACCACCTCATGCTCCTTCACTTCGTGAACAAGTTCTTCCTCTTCATACTGCCCGCCCCTCAAGAGAGCGTCAGCATACTCGCCGATACACCAAGCACCCGCTTGCGTAAGACTCTCTTGGGTGATGTCTTTCTTCAGGTTGATGTACAGTTTTTGCACGGCATATGTTTGAAGCTCCGGTGTGGTCGCAACCAGTCGTACAAACGACGAGAGAATCTGCTCTTTTACGTAGTTCCCAGCCAACGACAACACTCGAAGCATGGTGTCAAAATGCCATCGTTTATTCGGCGCAAATTTGTCTGCGGCGATTCCTATTTGGCTCGTCATGGTTGGTTTGAATTCGTTATCGGCAACCTCCAAAAAAGCCAACAGTTCACGAATAAGGACGCGGACATTGCTCTCGTTTATGAGGGTGAAACTCAGGTCGAGGGCGCGTCGGCGAATGCTAATATCCGGATCTCGGAGGCAGTCCAGAATGGTATTTCTGTGTCTCTGGACAGCGTTGGGTTCAATGGCAACAACCCTGATCAGTGTGTTGAGTGCCACGTAACGAATGTTGTTGTCTCGGTTCGTAAGGAATTTGCCCAGAATGTTGACTCCCAGCACTCGTAGGCCAGAGTCTGCCTCGATGTCAAGAATCGTGCGGACGGCCTCGTAGAGAATCGAGTTCCCAACATTCTTGGAGGAGTCGGTGTTGGTTGCTACTTGGGCCAGGATGTCATTGATCTGCTCACTCGTCTCTGGGTCGCCAACGGCCAGCACTCTCAGGAGTCGCAGAATTTTGACTTGCACAAAAGGATCCGTGATTCCTGTGACATCGTGCTCGGGAGCATAGCCAGACGTTGAAAGACCTTTCAAAGTCTTCACGAGCCCGGGAACAAATGTCCTGAATTTCTCGACGATGCCCTCCTCGCCTCCTTCTTCCTCGTCTGCCTCGCACAGACTTGTGACCAGGGTGAGCCCGCAGAGAAGGGCACCATGGTTTCTGTCGGCCAGGAGGTGCGTTGCCTTTTCAAGGAAGTGTTCTTGTAAATCGGGAACTTTGCGGCAAATTCGCATAGCGCAAAGAGTGGCTTTCCTTCGAATGTACGGATTGGAGGTTGATATCAGGTTCTCGATTTCGGGAAACAGGTCCCTCGACATTTCGATGGATGCAATGTTCCCCAGGGTACATAGGGCAAGCCCCACGATGTACTGGTTGGAGTGGCCAAGATCACTATCTCATTGCTCAGTCTATTTCTGCACAAGTCTCAAGACAAGATAAAGAAGTAACCCTTGGAAGACACACTTACTTTTTCAGCGAGTTTGTGACTAGGGTCAGCACCTCTTGATTTTCGTCCAGAAGCAGGCTAGTTGCGAGATGGCCGAGACGCTTGTCCGCGAATCGAGGTGAGGCAAGCAGCTTAAGGCATTCGATCTGTCCAAAATGTGTTCGCTCGCCCAGGGTGAAGAGGTACAGCAGCTTCGCGACGTTATTGCGGCTGTTTTGTCGGGCCGGTCAGTCGAGCCCGAGACTGGTCGAATGGAAGCTGGCCATGTCAACGAGAGAACGAAGAATTGCACTCACCGAACATTATGGTCGTGGCTTTCTTCTCGGAAACTGGCGCGTATAGCCGCGCTTTCTTTCTGTATCACCGCTCGCTCATCGGCGATGGTCTTCGCAGCGCGGACGTTGCGAATGAACTGTTTCACTGTTCGATCCGTCAATCATCAGACTCGTGGGGAGCGACCTGGGCGAATGGGGTCTCACACGAGCTCATCGCGAAGGGCAGCATGTCCAAGATTTGCCGTCGACAGTCGGTTGTCGAGGTCAGGGCTTGGGCTGGGTTCTCAACGACAGGGGAGATCCGCCGAATGGATACGTAGGTATTTGCGGTCACTGCCGGTCCCAACGCCGATGCAATACGATCTCTCAAACTCCACAAAAAATACTGAAGAGACCGCTTTGTAGAGCAGCAGGCTCTTGTGTCCGGCGTTCAGGATGGCTAACGTGGGGCTGCCAAGCTTGGCCATGTACTTCTTACGCTATCCAGGCTGCGTGCGTGGCTTTGAGCTTTTGGCGCGCGTTGGGTGGGGAAAATCCACGGCCCGAACGAGGTACACAATCGCCTGCATTTTTCTCCGATGCGATGGACCAGTATTCATGACATACAAGATGCTTCGATTGGGTCTGCGAGGAGAGATGAGGGGGAACGCAGTGCAATCAAAAAAATTCGTGTTGCAAGTAAGCTCAGACTTGTTTGTTTGTAGGCTGTGGACATCAAGACATCCACGTCGCGCATGAAATGACGCCGGTGTAAACAATTTGGATGGTTCTCGTCGAGTTCTGGGTGACCATCAGGCCCGATGCGATCACGCCTTTCGATCAAGAAAGACAACGTGGCTCTCAAGTCACGATACCTCGCTCGCGCTTATCCACATACCAAGTATCAACACGGATAGCGTCAGCGGAGACAATCCAATTTGTCGTTTTATCAATCAAGCAGGCACGGTCCAGCCTCTGAGCTGGCTCGTTCGGGCATTTCATGGTTGACCTGAGACTGCGAAAACAAACTGCTGATTTTTTTGATCTAGATAATCACTTGATCGTTGCCCCAGCACGCTCATAATTCTCCATCCTTCAAGAAAGAAAGCAAATCCTATCCCAGCTCCCTGGGGCGACGCTATATTTGCAAACTGGAAGTCGTTGCGGCAGGCGTAGTCAGAATGCCGATTTGATTGATCCAGATCAATGCTGCCTAGAACGGAGGTAGCTATCTGCCGCCTCCTGCATCTTCTCGACTTCGTTCCTCAGGTCTACTTCTGCATCATAAGTTGCACAAATTCATTGTCTGGTCGAAGTGGTTAGTAGTCACATCGCCATAGGAGGCAGGAAGGGCCTTACAGTCAATCCGTCCATCGCCATCCTGATCAGCTTCACGAATCATCTCATCGACTTCATCATCTGTGAGCTTCTCACCGATGGATGTCATGACATGGCGCAGTTCGGCGGCTGAGATGAATCCATTGTTATCGCGATCGAAGACCTGACTCGATGTGAGCAAATTATTTCGGGAATTCATTGAGGAAGCGTGCCATCAATTAACCTTGAACGCCTCTCTGATCTCCTCCTCCGAGTCGGTGTCCTTCATCTTCCGAGCCATCATCGTCAAAAATTCTTAGGTGGTGAATCGAAATCAGCCAAGCCTTCGCGTTATCTCTTGGGTCGCGCTTTGTGAACGGAATCTTACCAGGAAAGTCGATGGTGCCATTGTTGTCGGCGTCGACCTCGTTGATCATGTCTTGCAATTCAGACTCGGAAGGATTCTGGCCCAGCGAGCGCATAACAGTGCCCAACTCCTTGGTAGTGATCTGGCCTGACCGCAGTAATTAGCTTGGATGCCAGAATGGCGGAGTGAAGGCCCGTGTATCGATGCAAAAGCGGTCGACTTCAGTGGAATAATCTCAGGTTCGACTTCGGCACAGGTCTGGTGGAAGCGTCCGGGGACGCGATTGCGAGAAACTCACCGTCGCCATCTTTGTCCTACATGGCCGCGCTAGTCAGCACGACTGGAGCGGAGATGAGGGAGGATCGACACCTCTGCAAGTTCAACTTACAAATAGAGAGAATGCCTCCTTGAACTCGGAGACCTGCTCTTCGGTAAGAGAGTCGGCCTATATCGAGGCCTGGTCAGTAACAGGACGAACGAGAAAGATCAATGGTGTCGTGGTCATCATCAGCGCTTGCCAGCCCCTCGCAGCAGAGGCCGCGAAATCGAAGTGGTGAAGTTGGAGTGCGTCGTGGAAGTCCGAGCCGAGAGTAACACTCACCATGATGCAGAGCGAGTATAGCGAATGTGATGCGACGGTATGGAAAGGGGGTTTTTAGGGTGGGTGTGCGCACCTGTGACGTTTGGTGCAGATGCGAAAGTTGGCTTGGCTTGAGAGCCGGAGCTTTTCATCACGGTTTGGGTGAGGCGGGCAAGGGTGGGGGAGGCTGGAATGGCCTGTCCTATCAGACCGCCTTGGGTCCAACTGTCATCGTAACTCAGCGCACAGGCAGGCCTAGGCGCGTTGGCGTGCATGTTCATTGCTCTCCTGCCCATCGTTCTCGGGCTCGTGGATACTGAATTTGATGAGCCCCGCTAGTGTCGTCTATCAGAATATGGTAGCCAAGGCCGTTGGCCAATCGTGATCAATTCTAGTTGGCTTTATGGGAATCTCTCATCAAAGGGTTGAAGATGAGAGACCCTCTTATCGCTGTTGCTGCTAGACCCCAGCGGGGAAGCTACGTATACAACATCACCAGCTGCGAGTCAGTTCAAATCCTATAGAATATACACGCAAACAACCAACAAGCACACATGTCAACAATTGCACCTTTTTTTTTGTAGGGTGTCTACCGCACTTCCCACTGAATTGTCAATCTCATGAGTATTGGTTCATACGTCACTGAAGGCCTCATCTTACACGTGGAAGACGGAATCCCCCCCGCCCCCCTGGTCCTAGGGTAGGCAAAGCAACAGGGGGTTGCCCATACTGGTTCACTGCCCTGCCCTGTAGCTGGCGTTGGATGCCTGTGGAGCCAAGCATGGAGGGATGAGACTCGCGACAGCATGTGGGCAACACTGTGCTGCGAATCAAAACGACCTGGAAGCAACTTGGACGTGGAAAACACAAAAGGCTACAATGTGAACGTTCTCACAATACAGGACCTCGCCACGGAGAACGCTTCAAATCGGATTTGAGACACTGAGTTGCCGTATATCGATAAGCCTACATCGGGCCAGCCGCTTACGAATCTTGGCCGCTCGCGGTTGACTTTGGTTGAAAACGTACGAAAAAGAGCACCACGTCCGGCGGCAGGACTTCCATATCACTTCCAGACCCTGACGACACAAAGAAAATCTGTGTATCAGCTCTTCACGACGGTTGTGCTGTTGAGCTTGCGTCCGCCATGTGGCGCGACCGCACCAACCTGTTCGTGTACCGGCCTGCAATGGGCTCAAGCAGCCCACAAGCTTGCCCAGTTGATTTGTCCAAGAAAGCTAATCAAACAGATGTAAAGATATATCTCCTATCGTCAATCCTACGCGCATCATCCCATCCAACGAAGTAAATATGGTGGTTCTGCCACGGGCGGCCCCGGGGCATTTTCAAGCTCATACTCAAACAGCAACTCTGCTGCTGAAGATCGACAGGGCTTGCTGGCAAGCAACGGATTCGACGACGATGGGGACGCCGTCATCGAAATGGACCTCCTGCCCCCTCGCTGGGCTGACATCTCCGACGAGATCACTGAAATGCTTGCCGAAGTAGCCATGAAAGGATCGAGCCTGGAGAAACTCCATCAGAAACACGTCCTTCCAGGCTTCAACGACGACGAAGCAAAAAGGGCCGAGGAAGCAGAAATCGAGCAGCTCACACAGAAAATCACAAGAATATTTCATGATTGTCATCGCAAGATCCAGCGCATCGAACAGCTGGTTCGCGAGTCAAGACAGTCTGGAACCCTCACCAAGGCAGATGAGACAATGGCCAAGAATATTCAAATATCCCTTGCGACCCGTGTACAGGAGGCGAGTGCGAATTTCAGGAAGAAGCAGAGCGCATACCTCAAAAGTGAGTCTGTCACCGCACGTGTCACAGCGACCATGCTGATCATCAAAACGTCAGAACTCCGTGACATGGGAGGCTTGGGTACGTTCACGCCGGCAGAGCGATCATCCACGCCGCAGCCTGGGTCGTACGCCGATCCCATTCTTCAAGAATCAGACGCAGACCGATCTTTCTCACAATCGACTTTGCAAGCGGCTTCACAGCAAAAACTCCTCCACTCGCAGGATGCTACAATATCTCAACGAGAACGAGAGATCGAAGACATCGCCCAAGGAATTATCGAGCTTTCGGATTTGTTCCGCGACCTCCAGAACATGGTCATAGATCAGGGTACCATGCTCGACCGCATCGATTACAATGTCGAACGCATGAATGAAGATGTGAAAGGGGCCGAAAAAGAACTCAAAGTTGCGTCGGGCTATCAGAGAAGAACGACAAAGAGAAAAATTATTCTTCTTTTAATACTGATCATTGCTGGACTGTTTATCCTTCTCTTAATAAAGCCAAAGAGGCAAGATTGATTATACGATTCATCACAGCGGATGCCTGAAATTACCTTGAATCTTTTATTACTGGTGATGACGAGAGCCAACGGGCAGTACCTTCCAGGTATGCTCCACTTCCAGTTTCTTGATCATAGTCAGTGAGGTACCTGTGAACCGAGTTCCTGAACAGCATGTGGCGGTTGGGCGAGCTGCTGCAATGATTGTTTTGCGACGGGTTGGAGGAGGGAAGGCACAGGCGGAGACGTGGTTCACACACCCAGTCATATCAAGTGAGATCTATCTTTGATATTATATCGTCAGGCGATGGGGGTTGACTCTCTTTGAGGGCCCTCGAACGATCGCTTGAATAACCTTGGATATCTCTTCCATAGCTTAGGTTTTTGCTTCTCAAGTTGCCGCGCCAATTCAAATGAATTAGGAAGGACTTCCGAACCCCAAGCCTCGTCGAACAAAGCCTTCAGATGCTCTGGAGCCAGCTCGTGCCGATCTCGGGACCTGTCTTTCAGACGACTGGGGACTTGCCCCAATGCAATCCTGGATACAATTGCGTTTCGAAGAACTTGCAAATCTATCACAACACCGCGATCTCGCAGAGTGGCGAGCAATTTGACACCGCTGGCAAGATCAAATGCAGGCACCCCGACCAATTTCGACTGCGCGCTAGAGACGAGACTTGCCGGCGTCCTTACCGTCTGATCGAAACCCCATCGAACGATAGCACGCTGAAGAGACGTGTTGAATATTTTCTGGACCGGGTGTTGACGATGACTAAAAGGGAGATCTGCCGGGATAAACTCCGTCGGAAAGTCACCGTCTTTTTGTACATGCACACTTGTCCCGGACGAGTCTCCCACTGGTGCAGTCCATGGTTCTGGGGGACTAGGACTCAACCGAAAGCTCCTCCACCGGCGCAAGCTCGATTGAGTCTTCAAGTCGTCATCCACGACACCGTCATTGTCCAAAGAAGCACTCTCTTTTGTCACAGATGGCGCAGGAGCAACAGTCGAGGACGCTGAAGACAAATGATTCCAGCTGCCGATATTGCCCGGGCTCTCGATTATCATTTTGCGCGGCAGATCGCGTGGCAGATCGCGTGGCAGATCTTCAGAGTGAATGGGTATCAGACCACCGAGCCGCGGAGAGTATACTTGGATGATTACCAAACTCAGCTGTTCCAGTTCCTCCAGTCGGCCAGAGCGACCGAGGTTCAGAAGCAAAAGTTTCCAATATCGCAGGGGTATAGCCACATCGTGAAGAGCGACACGGCGAGTCACATCAATGGCCCTGTTAAGGACTGATGCGACGTGCGGATGCTCTTTTGGCCGGCATTTCGTCGAAGAATGTTTTCCCAAGCCCATGAAAGTCTTCTGGAGTAAAGATAAGGCATCCTGCTGACTGATGCGGACTCGCGATGCTTCCATCCTATCGAGAATTTGCTTCAACGTATCAAATCTATGCCTTGCCAATTCCCGAGAGGGTGAAGCATTGAAATGCTGGAATGAGAAGTCAGAATTGATCGCCCACTCGACGCCCTGAAGTAACCTTTCTTTCTTCCAGTCTCCATCGTGAACTGATGAAGCCATCAGCAATTGACGTCTTTCGGTATCATTGAACTCATCCGGGTGAATATCGCATGCTGAGAGATCCTGAAGGAACGAATCTTCGCCGTGTTTCGCGAAGAAAACGAGTGCCTGACTATACACCTGAGACGAGATGGAAAGGCCCAACTTTTCAATCTGGTCAATGCGTGATGCTACAATCCCTGCGTCGGCCTCTCGGAGAGCAAGAGATTGCAAAGCCCTCGGCCCTACGACGCGAAGACCAAGGCTCCGGACGAAATGAATAGCAAAATCTATTGAGGTCCACGAGCTCGCGAACCATCTTGCCACCATACTGTCGCTGTATTCGTCTTTCTTCGCAGTCTCGTCCCGGTTGACTGAAACCAACAGATCCCCTCCCGCGACATCGTCTGTACCTGCGATGACTCTTTCTTCCTCGGTAAGAAATATGAATGGGTAGTATTGAGCAATAAACCGCAAAAAGGGTTGGCATTTGGCGGTTGAGGGGTAATCTTGAAATGCGAGAAATTTCTTCCGCCATGTCCGCGCCAATTTCGAAAGACCCGATGCAAACAGGACAGGTATGACATGATCGTATAGTTGCTTGCGAGGGCTCGCAGCGTATAATGCCGTCAAATTGCTTTGCATCGATGGACATGGGTTGAGGACAAAAGTAGAGAACAGGGCACCAAAGACATCGTTTGAAGGCGCAAAATTCGATGCAAGAAGCGAGTGCCAACGAAGACTGTCTTCATATCGATCGTTGTCGAGCATATAATATATGATTTGCATGTAAAGACCTTGCCAGCGAAACTTGTGACGACCCAGGAGACAATGCGCCGCTTCAGTAACTGAGGTCAGTCGAGAGTTGGATGGTAGGGCGGAAACCAAAATCTCATCACGTAAAGAGTCTGCGTTTCCTAAGCAAAGAATGTCTAGGTGTTCATGGTCTCGAAGCAGTCTGAAAATCTCCCAAACACCATCAAATCCGTCATTTCGACGCACGAGTTGGATAACGTTGGTTAAAGCAGCTGGATCGGTTGACTGAGAGGCCAATTTCAAGTCCTCCAGTATACTGTGGCTTGAGTTGGGAAATAGTCGTGGAATTTGCCGCGAGTTCGAAGTCATCAGATGACGTCGACAACACCGTCCTGGCCTGACCTTCTTCCAGAAGGGGAGTTTCGAGATATAACAGAACGGACGGCATGGAGACTGTTCCCCTGATTGCAGCGTCGTTTTCCCATATCTCGCAATACGAACTGTTCTTCGGCCAAATGATGTCCCTAGTGGTGTATGTCTAGGCGTATGAAGACCGGCGAGACCGAGTTGCTGATGACATGGAGCCCCTGGCAAAAGTTTGGCCACGGCGCGAGGTGTTTGATAGGTGGCCGGCAGGAAACGAAGCGCCGACGTCGAATTTTGCATGCCATAGAGTGGCTCACTGCGCGCAAAGTCGTATACAATCAACTCATTTGAAATGTCCAAGGGCTGCGCTTAGAAATTTCGCAATCCGACTTCTACACATCAGCCGATCAGCCATAATTTGTGATTTAGAGTGAGATGCGCTGTGGTTGAGCTCCGGAACTTGTAGGGGGTATGCTAAAGCCAGTCTTATTGCTCAATGCAGCTGACTCAGCGTCACCTAACCGCAACTGTTCTACCTAGGAAGGTACAATATATAGTCCACTTTTCCGCAGCCAATCCGACCGTAGCAGACGGCTTTGGCATTCTGTCAAAATACCAAGATCATTTCACAGCAACCACCTTGAAGTCAAAGTCACACGCGGACAAGTCTCATCAGCACAGAATGGCGTGAGTACCACAACTCAAGGCGCTCAGTATCGCGTCCTTTGCAAACCTTGGCCCCCCCTTGCCCTTTTTCCTCTGTCCCGGGGAACTCCCGCTACTGGTTTTTATCATCGATCTGTGATCGCTTACTGAGCCATAGATTGATCGACGCGAAGAATAAGGTGCCCGAGCGCCAGCGATTCTATCAGCAGGCGTATAAGGCACATACTCGTATTTGGAAGATTGTATGCCATGTGCCATGCTGATGATCAATAGACCCTCATACAATCGTGCTAACCGATGGCAGGCTCCACGAAGCCGCTGGTACATGACTCCCTTCCTGATTGTTCTGTGGGGAGGCTTTGGAGGTGCGTGTCAACGAAAATGAAGGCGATATAACTTCAATACTGACTGATATCGAAAAAGCCACTCTGTACGCTAGTGGACGAAAGATTCTCGGACACAACACCTGGTTTGGCAAAGATTAGGGTGAAGTGCAGAAGTTCTGGACGACGATGGAACACGCCTTTATATTTCCGCGTCCATCGTAGTTGAACATTTGTATCACGATGCTCGGCTTCAACGTGAATAGGGCACGTATTTCACACCATAATAAACCACGAAGAGAATTTTGGCATGAATTATAAATGTATGAACAGGTCATCTTGGGACGGCATTGAATATCTATACCTCGATCTGCTTTTGAAGTACCAGAGGATATGAATTCGGCATCATCTGACATTTGACTGAACTTGAATGACTGGCCAATACCTGGACAGTGATTCTCCATGTTTTGTCTCAGTCAGTAGCCTGTTGCACCGGGAGCCTTTTCATCCTTCCGGAGACTCGTTAATAGCTCGCGAAACCGTTCTTTACCGGATCCAGCGGCACCACCACTGCTGCCTTTACCGCTAACATCGACAAGCTTCGAGATACGATCCCAACTGGTACCGCCTGAGACGGTGTCTTCGCGGCTTGCAAGGAATTGCTCTGCTTCTTTTCTGGTTTGCGCGATGCCCTTTTCCTTCTTAGTGTTGTAGTTTTCGTAGAAATCATCAATGTTCTGCTGGGCTTCTTTGATAGTTTCTTCACGCTGCGTGGCGAACTGTTCCGCTCGTTTAGCAATTTGCGCATCACGCTGCTCTCGCCATTGTTTGATGACCTCGGGCTCCACCTCATCGGCGGCATGGGTATTGTAGCCCGAGTTATAGTTGACAGATGGTCCGGTGATGGAGCCGGTCCCTTTTCCGCCGATGTCCTGAGAACTCGTCAGCTCCTCAAAAATACCCAAATGCACGAGTCTCGACGCATACGGTTGATGCATCGGCAATGTCGGGAAACTGAGACTCAAAAGTGGAATCCTCAGCTCCAGTCTGATCTAAGAGATCGGCGCTTGGGTCTGCAAGTGCTGCTGCATCGTCGGTGGTGGCAAATTGGCTGGCATCATCTCCTAGTAGAGCCTTTTCTCTGGCAAGGAAATCATCAGCTGACGGTTCGGCCGAAGGATCCTTGATTTCGGGTTGTGCTTTGAGGTTCGCGGATCAGTAAAGCAGAAGACACTGCATTCGACGGATGCACAAACCTCCAGAATCGAAGTCGTCAAGAGAAGGGAAACGATCCGCCATATTCGAACCTCGGGGTGTTCTCGATACTTGAATTACGAAATTTTGGCAACGGAGCGTTTTATATCGCAGGAAAAGGCGGTCGTGGTGAGTGAAAAGAAGTTGCAGTATGAACTTTGAGAGAACAGTTAACTAATCGTATCGAACTTCCCTCTCCACGCTGGTCCGTGACTGTACCCGGCCGTCAAGGGGGTTTCTGCCAGGCGGTGAAAGCCTTCGAGCTGGCTACCCTGCGTGGGTAGTTTCAGGCAATATTGCATATTGTGGGGTCTGAACGCAGCTCACGGATAGCTAGCTTCTGGCATGTTTCTGTATTTGGTCCTCTGCGCTGCGTCTGGATCGCTTCCTACATTAGACTTGATCAGACTATTCTCTCTCCTTGATACATCTGTGGATCACGGATTTCAAATCTCTTGTCTCAAATAATCCATGGACTTGGCGCTTCGTGTGTGCATTGTTAAGGGATTTGAAATCCACTAGGGGACACCTCAAAATTTTCTGGCATACCCTTCGCTTGGTGCCGCGGCCACATGATCTACCGTGTCTCTACGCCATCGATTCCTGGATACCCTTTCTGTTGGCCTATAATCAGGATAAAGATTTGATACAAACGAACATCTTCATTTGAGTATCGAAGGAACACTTTTCATCCTCCCGTTTTTCGATTTTACAATGGCGTACAACGATGATTCTGTTTTGGCGCGCTTGTCCTCTCTTAATGAGAGCCATGACAGCATCGCCACTGCTGCTCAATGGATTATTTTTCATCGGTAAGCCCAAGTACTGGTCTCGCTTCGACGTTGATGATTTCACTGATTCAGTTTGTCACTTGTCCAGGAGGCACGCGGATAGAACAGCCCAATTGTGGATGCAACGATTGAAGGACTCGTCAAGCACCAAGCGTTTGAGCCTCATGTACCTTGCAAATGGTGAGCAACATCCGTCAAACTCTGACACATATTTCGCACCCCGTCCTTATTCGGCTCAAGCGCTGACTACTGACTTGCTTGCAAAGAGGTTGTCCAACAATCTAGAATACGGCATAAGGAAGATTTCGTCATAGCTTTCTCGCCTATCGTTGCGGAAGCTTCGTCGATAGCTTACAGAGGCGCGCCTGCGGAGATACAGGCAAAACTACGTCGCGTCATAGACGTCTGGAAAGACAGGTCTATTTTTGAGGCTCCTATACAAAAAGCCATCGAGGCTCGGCTGGACGGTACGTTTGGGCGCTGAAGATCGTGGACACATATGCTGACAAATTAAAAGAAATTGACAAAGCTCGAGGAACACCGAGATCTGGCTTCGGAGGCTTGCCCTTCGGCGGCACCTCTGTTCCAGCAGAATTAGCACCGATCGTAACCACTCATCAAAAAGTTGTGAAGCTGGGCACACCGCTGGAAGCCTTGACGTCTGCTGCCTCCCAAGAATACAAAAAGCAAACAGATCCTGCAATGGAAGTTCCTTCTGCTCCTGTCTATGCGGCTCGCCTCAATGGCCTTTTGAAAACTCTTGCGAGCGCTGAAAGCGCAGTTGCCGAGTGCGTCAAAGCTCGCGAGGAAATGGTCTCCGGCCTAGAGAAGCTTCTCGATTTAAACAGGACCGCATTGGCCAGTGATAGGAAAGCAGCCGAAGAATTACGTGAGCGGAAAGTGGAAGTTGAGGGTAGAAAACAGCAAGTAGAGATGGCCATAATGCAAGCCTTAGGACCCGTCGAGAGCAACGGTACGCTAGGCGATGGCGACTCCGGAAGTCCTCATCCTGAGCACGATCGACCAGAGGTTGAGGCTCTTACTCCGCCTCCAGTTGTTGCAGACAGCTCGTCTGAGCAGGTGGACGCTACCAGCGGTTCGCAAGTTGTGACGAGCACGTCAAACGACTCGGACCTCGACCAAGACAGCTCCAAACATCAGTCGACTCAATATTTGGCTACGAACGGTTCGAACAAAAGACGACGAGTGGACGATTCGCAGGACTTTCCTGATTTCGGTGTTGACGACGGCTTAGATCCTGAGGTGGCGCGAATATTAGAGAGCAGCGCCGAGGTGTGATTTAAGAGAAGGAATCAGACACAGAACTCGTGAGAGCCTTGAATGCCTACATTACATTGCTGCAGAGCTCGAGAAGAAAATCCTAGTCATGCCGCGGCCCATTCCATTTAGAGCCGAAAATGACACATTTTATGGCAGATGAGCACGAAATGCAATGTGACCAAAGAATGCGGATCGAGAATTACATATTTTGTATCCCGAGCTTCCTTGGCGTGTTAGCATATCAGGAAGCACGATAAATCCACTCCAAGCGTGTGTGTCCGAGAGGGATTGCTAGTGGAAACGATTGCAAGCAAAATCTTGACAACTTGCATATGAAGTTCTTGTCCATATCATCGTTCGGGCTCGATTTGCAGTTTCGGGCCCGATGCTTAGACGATTGGAAGACGGTTGGTTGGTCAAGACACTCCGTGCCATTTGATTGATTGTTTGCGCAGCCCCTCTTTTATTTTCCAGCCGTGCCCACCATTGTTTCCTTGCCGTCCCCCGTTCAGCATTCAGCTCGAACAGCCAAGCCAGATCTTGAAAGAATGACGGCACTTTAATTCCAGCACATTGCACCACTCAGGCGTCTCTGCATAACTCGGTGTCCTTCATGCGGTTCTACGTCTGACAGCACTTGGCATTTGAGATGCTTTGATTCGATCACTAAGCAAATTTTCACCTCAAAATGGTACATGGTGTGGCGCGCTGGGCACTGTCTTTTCGACACGATGCTGGAAGCTTTCTCAATGCCTCGATCAATCTCGCCAAGAATGGTCCATCTTCATCACAAGCGAGAAATCTTCAGACAGCAATCGCCTCAACCCGTTTGTGCACGAGACCGTTGCTCGCTCCAATCGTACCCAAGGCGTGCTCGGCTCCAGCATTAATTCGACAAGCCGTTGCTCGAAAGCTGAATCTCGGTCGAA
This sequence comes from Hypocrella siamensis, assembly GCA_000731825.1. Taxonomy (NCBI): domain Eukaryota; kingdom Fungi; phylum Ascomycota; class Sordariomycetes; order Hypocreales; family Clavicipitaceae; genus Hypocrella; species Hypocrella siamensis. The sequence continues at coordinate 19,191 of JMQE01000965.1, forward strand.
GCCACACTCCGTTAGTCCAACGATATTTTTCTATTAATCGACCTTTGCTCAGAGAGACTACCCAAGCAAAGCCAAAAGAAGAGCTTGAAAAGACTAGTACGAACGCGGAGACGGAGATTTTAAGCGATGGAGACAAAGGCGAAGAATTCAAAAAGAGCGACAAAGCCGCCCAGGCCGCTCAAGTTAACCTGTCGGCAAGGCTATCGAAAGAGGGCAAGTCCCAGAGCAAAGCCGGCCTTGGCGAGATATGGAGGCTTGTCAAGGTTGCCCGACCGGAGATAGGTTGGCTGGCCGTCGCCCTCTTTTTTCTCGTGATATCCTCCAGCGTCACGATGTCCATTCCATTTTCTGTTGGTCGCATTTTGGATCTGGCCACAAAAAGTGCCGACGAGGACATACGACTGTTTGGCCTGACTCTAACCCAATTCTTCATCGGACTGGGCGCTGTTCTTACCTTGGGCGCAATTTCGAACTTTGCGAGAGTCATCCTCTTGCGGATCGTAGGGGAGCGAGTTGTGGCCCGATTGAGATCGCAGCTCTATAGGCGAACCTATGTCCAGGACGCTGAGTTCTTCGACGCGAATCGCGTTGGAGACTTGATCTCGCGTCTGAGCTCGGATACAGTCGTCGTTGGCAAGTCGGTCACTCAAAATCTGAGTGATGGTCTCCGAGCCCTTTTCAGCGGGGGTGCTGGATTTGCCATCATGATCTGGACGAGCGCAAAACTGACCGGCCTACTTCTTCTCATGTTTCCGCCGATAGCTGCCGGCGCCGTGATCTACGGACGAACGATCCGAAACATCAGCAGATCAATGCAAAAAAACCTGGGAACCTTGACCAAGATTGCCGAAGAACGACTTGGGAATGTAAAGACAAGCCAAGCTTTTGTCGGTGAAGTTCAAGAAGTGAGCCGATACAACAAGCAAATACGTCGAATATTCGCACTTGGCAAGAAGGAGTCTCTTGTTACCGCAAGTTTCTTTGCATCAACGGGTTGGGCCGGCAACATGACCATACTGGCCATGTTGATCGTCGGTGGAAATTTTGTGCGTTCCGGCGCATTGTCACTCGGCGACCTTACTTCCTTTATGATGTATACTGCATTCGCTGGTTCAAGTCTCTTTGGCCTTTCAGGGTTCTACTCTGAACTTATGAAAGGAGTCGGTGCTGCTAGTAGGCTTTTCGAGCTCCAGGACCGCCGACCGGGTATCCATCAGACTGTGGGCCTTCCTGTAAAGTCTGCACAGGGGCCTATCAAGTTTCAAGATGTCGTCTTTGCGTATCCGACACGCCCGGCTGTCAATATTTTTAACGGGCTGAGCTTTGAGATCCCATCCGGCAGCAACGTTTGTGTGGTAGGGCCGTCTGGCGGGGGCAAATCCACCGTTGCATCGCTACTCCTGAGATTTTATAACCCAGGTTCAGGATCAATTTCCATCAACGGGGTTGACATATCCACCATGAATGTCAAGTCGTTGAGGCGACGCATCGGCATGGTTTCGCAGGAGCCAGTGCTGTTTTCTGGGACGATCGCGGAGAACATTGCCTACGGAAAGCCGCGCGCGACCAGGACAGACATCGTTGCAGCGGCTCGTAGAGCCAATTGCAACTTCATCAGTGATTTGCCCGACGGATTGGAGACACAAGTTGGCGCGCGTGGATCACAGTTGTCTGGAGGACAGAAGCAACGCATCGCCATCGCTAGGGCGCTACTGAAAGATCCAGATATCCTGATCCTTGACGAAGCCACGTCCGCTTTGGACGCAGAATCGGAAACCCTGGTAAACGAAGCCCTGGCTGGATTGCTCCGCGGGCATAACACAACGATATCCATCGCACATCGCCTCTCGACAATCAAACGATCAGACCAAATCATTGTTCTTAACAATGAAGGCAAGGTTGCGGAAATTGGAAGCTACGCTCGCCTCTCTGCTGACAAGGAAAGCGCGTTCAGTAAGTTGATGGAGTGGCAAATGAGTGGCGGTGAAATTCCAGAGAAGCGGCTAGTCGAAGCAGGTCCAAACATCACGGAAGCTGAGGAGATGGAAGAGGAACTGGCGCGAGACGAACCAGGCGAGGCAGAGTCCGAGCAAACATCACGGCGGCGAGGCCAGTAGCAGCGCCGCGAAGATCACTGCTGGAAGGAAGCCATGGAGGACCCCCTTGGAGTGTAAGACGAGATTGGAGGGCAATGCAGCGTTTGCAGCCGGACAGGCAAGTCTTGTAGATATGATCCGGAATTAAACGAGGGAGGTCTCATTGCAGTGTGAGGAGGAAATTACTCAGTCGCCGAAAGCATATCATGTCATCAATGCCTTGTGCAGCGATCAGCACTTGGAAAAGGAGAAGAAAAAGGAAGTATCTTCATTGGATGATGGATCTCTACTCGCTTATTCATAATATTGTCGCTAAGAAGAGAAAGTAGAAAGTATATAGAGGGTAGGAAGGTATACAAAGAATCCCACGGTTCATTCATCCAGCAATCGTCTTCGCACTCTCTTGTGATGGAGCATCCTGAGAGTGTCAGTGGAATTAACGACCCACCTTTGAAATGGAGACAGTAGCCTCGGACACCGCGGTAGAGCAAAAGTCCGACGTGGATGACTCGGTGCTGCAAATCGGGAGATGCCAGCCATCACTTTATTGGTTGCCGAATCAGTGAGGTCCTTTTCGGAGCGGAGCGGGTCACACAAAAAGTCCGTTTGTTTGAAGCGCAGAGCGGGCGAGAATGTCACATGCTCTCGTAAGCCGAGCATCCGTTGGTTATAAGCCAACCGACCCAATGGGCAGTGTGGACTGCGCGCCGTTGGTTCATCACGGTGATCAAGTCTGTCCATCAAATGAAAGCTGTTCAAGATGTCTACAGCGTCAGAGGGTCAATTTAAACATGGCGATGCCACCTTCTACTCCAAGACTTGGACGGTGAGTGGTAAAGTCCCGGCCGCTCCCATACATGATCAAGCACGCTGACATCTCTTCGTCTCCAGCCTGAAGGGCCAATCGTGGCCAAAGTCGTATATGTGCACGGGTTCAGCGAGCATGTCAACTGCTACAACGAGTTCTTCCCCAAGATTGCGGACAAGGGGATCCAAGTATTGAGCTGGGACCAGCGCGGCTGGGGACGAAGCGTTACCAAGCCCTCCGAGAAAGGGCTGACAGGGCCGACTTCTCAAGTCATCGCTGATGTCGCAGCCTTCATAACCGAGAAATTGCCCGCCAAGGATGATGCCTCGGCCGTCCCCATCTTCGTCATGGGCCATTCAATGGGCGGCGGCGAGGTCTTGACGCTCGCAGGAGACCCGCAGTATGCTCAACTAGTCAGTCAGATTCGAGGATGGATTGTTGAGTGCCCTTTTGTGGGCTTTACACCAGGCGAAGAGCCGAGTAGCTTCAAGATTTTTGCTGGCCGCCTGGCCGGACGTGTTCTACCGAAGTTCCAGCTCAAGCACGTTATTCCCCTTGAGTATCTGACTCGCGACGAAGCCGTAGTTCAAGCGATTCGAGATGATCCGCTCTGTCACGACACAGGAACACTCGAAGGACTGGCTTCATTACTGGATCGCACGGCACATCTGTCGTCCAGCCAATTCCAGCTCGGCAAGCAAGTCCAAAGCTTATTGCTGCTACACGGGTCAGGAGACCGGGTTTGCAGCTACGATGCGGCGGTCCATTTAGTCGAGCAGCAGAGCAACATTCAAGATAAGACGGTCAAAACGTACCCCGGGGCATATCACCAGCTCCACACCGATCTTTGCAAGGATGAGTACGCCAAGGATCTCGTGGAGTGGATCTTGCAACATTCATCAGAAAACACAGTTAACGACTCCCCAGCGCCAAAACTTTAATGAAGAAAATTATGAGACATTCCCTTTGCGTTGCCTTTTCTTTCTCTCCTTTTGTTCCCGCTGTCTTAATGATCAACTCCGATTGTCGTATCTTTGCTGTGCCGTTGGACTTTTGTCATTGAACCTCTTCACCCAGTGCGTGAACTTGAACAAGTGGACTAGTCTCCTTCCTTTCACGCTGTGTCCATGCTCGACCGGTGCTGGTCATGTCACACGGTATCATGTGATTTCAGGCAAGCGAACGGTCGGGAAAGCGTCTACGCGACCCGCGATTTTTCGATAATATAAACCCCGAAAAGTGCATGCAATGAGAAACGTCAGTGTTTTGCCTGGTATCATGATGGGTCGTGAGGGGCAGTCTGACGTCATCCGCCGCACTTTACTTGAAGGCGACCTGCAACTTAGTTTCTGTAATTTTCACAAGTTCACGCACGTCGTCATCATGACGCTAGTGTGCGTTGCTAGTAGATTGATAACAGCCGTCTGTTCTACTCCATGTTTTTCATGGCATTCACCCTTGCATGAATAAGCCCACTACAGTATGCACTGATCAACACCTACACACCAACTACATTCTGGGAACCTAATACCCAGGACTTGCCCTGGTGCCTAAGGTACTAGCCACGCCTTTCGTCTAGTCCCCCATCGCCGCCAAGAACTAGCGGCCATATTAGCATTTACACGTCCATTCTTGGTTTGCGCATTCCCACGACAAAGGCAGCCTCGCTGTTTCTCAATTTGCTTTGCTCTGCCGCCCGACCGCGACTGGATTCAAGCGCCGTTGACTCGAGTAACTCTCAACGCAATCGATAGCTGCTGTCCCCGATAGTAGCGATAGGGTCTTGTCTCGCGCACGAACTCTTTTCTTCCCCTTTTCTTCTTTCAACCTCGATCGATGAGAAGAATAAAAAGAAAGTAGCGGCGATGACTCCGGACGCGAGCCACACAATCAATCACCATCCGTCTGTCTTTCACCTGCATCAGATCTCCTCGCCGAGCAGGAGCAGCTCCTGCTCGCCAGGTCGTCAAAGCAGCCATCACGTTCACCATCATCACGTCAGTCAGTTGCATGCTGCAAGCACTGCGATAGAGCGCAGTTCGCCTGCTAGCCACGAGCAGGACACGACCGAGCGCCACCCGTCACATAGCAGTGATGTCGAAAGGCAGCTCACCGCAGATCCAAACGTTGGGCTGCAGATGAACACCGACTGCGACCCTTACGGACTCTCGTTTCGCTACAAGACAGAATCTGACCTGGACCAAATCAAAGCCAAAGCCAACTCTGCTCGAAAGAGAGACGGGTCCCGGTCCCGGTCAGATGCGTTTACGCAATCATCGCTTGCAGGTCAAAACAGGGCAGAAGCAAAATACAACACCCACAAGATCCGGGGATTTTACGAGAAGCAAAATGCCGCAATCGAGCGCATGCTAAAGCCTGTGGAGGATCATCGAGCCGAGGCCCGCCAGGAGCACGGTGATGATCAGCTCAAAGTCCGCCTCGCAATCTACGGGTCGTTAGCTGCCAACATCATCCTGACAGCACTGCAACTCTTCGCGGCGATTTCATCCGGTTCCTTGTCTCTCTTCACTACCATGGCGGACGCAGTCTTTGACCCTCTGAGCAACATGGCTCTTATCTTGTCCAACCGCGCTATCAAAAGAGTAGACCCTCGTCGGTTCCCCGCTGGCAAAGCTAGACTCGAGACGGTGGGCAACATCGTATTTTGTTTCTTGATGACATCCGTTTCCCTCATCATCATTGCTTTTGCAGCGCAAGAGCTTGCCAAGGGGAACGACGCCAAGGAGTTCCACCTACCGTCCGTCATATCCGTCTGCGCCGCATTTCTCACCAAGTTTGCTCTCTTCCTGTATTGTTGGTCAATTAAGCACAAGTACAGCCAGGTCAACATTCTTTGGCAGGACCACCGAAACGACCTTTTCATTAACGGGTTCGGTATCCTGACCTCAGTCGGCGGTGCCAAGCTGGAATGGTGGATTGATCCAATGGGTGCCATTTTGTTATCCCTAGTCATTTCCGTCGTGTGGCTTCGCACTGCTTTCCACGAGTTTCTACTGTTGGTGGGTGTCGTGGCATCTGTCGATATGCAGCAGCTCATCACGTACGTGTGCCTGACGCACTCGTCGGCCGTGCAGGGCATCGATACGGTTCGAGTGTACCATTCGGGACCAAGGCTAATCGCAGAGGTGGATATCGTCATGGATCCATCCGGCACACTGATGGAGACGCACGACATTGCGGAGGAGCTCCAGTTCAAGCTGGAGAGTTTGCCCGATGTAGAAAGAGCGTACGTTCACATTGATTATGAGACGACGCATAAACCCGAGCATGCGTACAAGAAAGATCTTTGAAATCTACTGTTGGCGGCTAGGCTATGCTTTGGTGCTTTGGTGCTTTGGTGCTTTGGTGCTTTGGAAAAGCATCTCAACATGACGAGAGGGGCGGGTAGAGGAGGACGGCCGAGGGCGGAGGGAGGGGGCTGCTGCACCAAGACGGAGACGAGCACCTTTTATCCTTGACTTGTTATTTTTCTCCTCGACAAGGCCAACGAAAGACTTCAGTTACGTCATTCAGATGTGCCTGCATACGAAATGTCTGCAGACGAAAGTCTTCTCACGAAATGCCTGCGAGTTACGCATCCTGACTGGACGCAGGAGGCTCATGGGTATTGGGCGGCTTTGCACAAGTGACGGCAACGACCACGACACATTACTGTATCATCCTTTGCGGGGGTGGGGGCGGGGCGGCGGGGAGGGCGTGCGCGTGCACAAGAGCACATTACACCACTGTGCATGGCCGCACACTGTTAAGTGATCATATTACTCCGTACCTACCCACATACGCACGTACCTAGTAGGTGTCTAAGATTAGTATTTATGTGCAGTATGCACGTACATTGTACACACATATGTTCCTGTGTACAATTTGCGCCTGCGGAGCACTCTGTTGTCCAGAACCTTGTTTGCTCGACCAGGCGGCGTAGCGGCGGTTGACGCTTCTCACTTCATCACACTTACACTTTACACTTTACGGACATGGTCATGGTGTGGTGATGACATCAGCCAGTTCCGGAACCCTAAAAAAAAATGAAAGGGAAAGGAAGGGAAAGGAAAAAAAAGTGGCGAGTCCGCACACAATCGACTTTGTTCACGCGGACGCGCGCATGCATCAATCAAATAGCCATCCAACCCTCCCAGCAGCTTGCTCCCCCGCGAGAGCCAACCATTGAATGTAACGCTGAGCTGCCGGTTTTCATTTATCGTGGCTCCACTCCAGGAGCTAAGATCCCTAGTCCGGCCATTTTAAAACGTCACTTCCCGAAGCTTGCGAGGAAGCCACACGAAACAATCCGTTGCTGTGCCACTGTCGATTTTTTTTCCCCTTCTTTTCTTGTCCCTCGAACTGCTCCGTCTCTCGATTCTCTCGAGCTTGCTCCTCTTCATTCACGCCAATATCTTCGTGGGGCTGCCTATCCTTCCAGACGGACACCTGGCGGACAATGTCTATGGATTTCTCATAACCAATTCCATCAGACGACCTGCCGTTGAGGGCATGGCCTCAACGCCACCAGCGACATCGGCTGCCGGTGCGCAGCTCTACGCGACGGTGTGTAAAGTCCACTTCACGAACAAGTCTTCACGTCGAAGAGGAACGGAAGTTGACCTTGGTTGTATCGACTATAGCTGCTGCTCAACGACAATTACCTGCCCGGTGCCCTTGTTCTCGCCCATTCTCTACGTGACGCCGGTACGACGAGAGAGCTCGCTGTTCTCGTCACCTTGGATTCTGTGTCTGCCGACACGGTGACGCAACTCAAGGTGAGTTTGGTGACCCATAGCCACCCACCCGCCCTTGCTTTCCACGCCCATCTTATCAATTTCTTGTTTGCACGTAAGACGAGCTATGTGCTTCTGGAGACCATGGGTTGACAGAATTCCAACACTGGGGGCGGGTACCCCAACGCTACGTAGGCTGTCTATCATCATATCATCCCTGTGCCGCGAATTCGCAATGACGCCTCGGCAAACCTCCACCTGATGAAGCGAGCCGACCTGCACTCAGCTTTCACCAAGATCAACCTCTGGAAGCAGACGCAATTCTCCAAAATTGTCTACATTGATGCAGACGTCGTTGCTTACCGAGCCCCTGATGAGCTTTTTGATCTGCCACATGCATTTTCGGCCGCCCCAGACATTGGATGGCCCGACATCTTCAACACGGGCGTCATGGTCCTGGCCCCAAATCTGGCTGACTACTACGCCATGCTGGCCATGGCGGAGAGAGGCATATCCTTTGACGGCGCCGATCAAGGTCTCATAAACATGCACTTCCAGCACAATGTCCACCGCTTGCCTTTTACCTATAATGTCACACCCTCGGCTCACTACCAATACGTACCCGCATATCGCCATTTCCAATCCAGCATCAGTATGGTTCACTTCATTGGGGCCAATAAGCCGTGGTATTCCGGTCGCGAAGTTACCAACGCCAATGCTCCGTTCGACGAGATGGTTGGTCGCTGGTGGGCAGTTCACGATCGTCACTACACGTCTCAGGTACTTCCCACCGCCTCGACTCTGCTGCGATGGCAAATTGCAAGTGCCCAGGTCTACGGATCCTGGCGTGTACTGACTGGGGCTCTCTAGGAATCGCCCTCTGAGTCCGCTCCGGGGCATCTGGGCCATGACCATGAGGTCGGCGACAGCCATCATCGATCAAACTACATCACAGATGCGTCGAGCTCTAGTGTGGGCGATCCACGTGGTGAAAATCCATCTGATTCAGAACGACCAGATGAAATCGCTTCCCAAAACACGGAGCAGACTGCCTCTTTTGGTGAACCGACTTTGTCTCGGGGTTGGTCTACTCTACCGCCGCAAAACTACGTTCCATCTGCTGAGACCAACGCTGATTCCCGATCTTCAGATCATCAAGAAACGAGGCGAGGGACGTCCCCTTCGAACCAGCATCAGCCGCCTGTTATCTCAATGAGTAGCTGGGACCCTCAGAGGTAAGGAAGAGTCTGATGCGCGCTGCAAGCCACATCGAGATTGATCTTTTTAAAAAAAATCACTCCCAGTGACTTGATGCTCAACCGTCATCCGTTCATTTAGGCAACCGCCGCCCACAGACTCAAAACCAGAGGCGATAAACTTCCCCTCTGCTCATTACGAGATGTCATCCGACACCAAACCGTTTGTCCCTCCTGCGCGCTATCCCAGTCCACCCAAGAACATGTGGTACGACGTGCCTAAAGCACCTCCCGCTTCCGCTGACAAGCCGCGGCACGTATTTCCGTGGGAGTCAAAGCAGCCAGCTCCCTCGCGGTCGTTTATTGATCCTGCTCCCGAGAAGCCTCGGGAATCACCGGGATCAGAGGAGACAAGTGAACAGCAAGATTCTTCAACCTCAAATACTGCGCAGTCTGAGTTGTCCGGCCAACAAAGTCCCGTCGCTGGTGCAGTGGCAGGGACGGCGTCTCCGTTGCAGGTGGCTGTTGATTCAGCATCTCATGGTGATACATGGGACTCATACTCGAGGGCCAATGCATGGGACCAAGTGCCCGGGATTGGACGATATGTTGAGGGCTTGCAGAGACATCGCCGCGGCAAAAGTAAAAGTAAAAGCACGGCCGCCACGGCCACCACTACCACTACCGGAATTCTGGCAGTGTCCTTGGCCGAGGGTGGGAAACTGCAGATGCCCAGAGCTGTGAGAGTCACGGATTTCCCGACAGAGGTGGAGCGGCCAAGCTTGCCAGTCACGCCGGCGCCAATTAGGCGTCCGTCGGTCTGGGGAGGAGACAAGGAGGACTCCAACGCTGCACATGGTTCATCACGCTCGTTTCCCGTGGCTGATGGTGTTCCATTGCAGTCCGAATGGGTATGTTTGCATGGAAGGCGCTGGGGGCCTGCGGACTGCAGATGCGATGTGACTGACGAACGATTGCCTCAAAAGGACCCGGCTGCTCAGCTTCAGAAACTGGCACAACAGCAATCCGAGGCCTTGCTGCGGAAGCTCAGCGGTGACGGCGGCCGGCCGGGGGTAAGATTGAGCCACGACATTCCGGCGAGGCCCCTGCCCTTTGGGTCCGAGTCTCTCCAGTCGCCCACCTACGTGGCTCAATCTGCTCCCTCGACCGTCCTGAGCCCCAAACCCGTGTCTGGAAGAGCCCCGGTCATTCATCTCGTCGGGGGCCTGACTGGCAGCGACGAGTCTTCTTCGGCAGCGTCAGTCAAGACCGAAAGCTCTGGCGACACCGTCATCTGACGACCGTCGACCATATCCTAGAAGATGGGAAAAGCTGTGGAGGACCATAGGAGGTTGTCTCCCAATTATTTTTGCTCAGAGAGCCCTGACCTGGCAGAGTTGACACCTGATAACCCTAGAGCACGAGACCTCCCAATCCCATCCCCAACAATGTGGCTACCCCCTCCCTCAAGATTTGACATCGACCTTGGTACTCATCACCGCTCTCAGTCATCCCGGATACTCCTGGTATTTTATTTCTCTCGTTTTGCTCCAGCCTTGCTGCGTGTACCTTTTCCCAAAGTTTCTCATGGCTTGTTAGCTTCATACATTACTCTGCCCCATCACGTCATCCCTTCTCAATGTCTGTGGAGCATGACCCTTGTTTTCTGCGCCCCTTTTGTGCGAGAAATTTCACATTTGCATCATTGCGCTGGATTTAGGCATGTAGTCTTGCATAATAATTTTGATCTTGACGCCTATATTTCTTTTCAAGAAGGAAAAGCCAAAAAAAAGTAAACGGCAGTGCGTGACCAAGTCCCGGTTCAAATCAATTCAAAATGTCGTCACTCGGCGATTGGAAATACTTACAACAGGTCGACTGAGAATGACCCGGTCGGTATTTGAGTAAATAAAGAAGAAAGGGGTAAAAAAACACAATGGCAGTCGATTTACAATGACAGAACAAGTATACTAACTAGTACGCTCCTTGTTCCATTGCTCGTTCCCATCCTTCGCACAGGTGAGGGTAAGAAGCGTACATGCGCGGCCGACGGCGACGCCGCTTCCACTCAACCCTCCCCTTTCTTCCCCAACCTAACACCAAAAAAAAACCCCTCATTTCATTCATCTGCATCCTCGCCATTTACCTCCTCGACAGTGACGGCCTTTGCTTTTCCCTTGAGCGACGCATTGGCGAAATCTTCGCCGTCCTTGGTTCCCTCTTCACGAGCCTGCAATGTCTGTCCGTTGGTTCTTCCCTCCGGCGATACGCTGCTGCTCTGGGACTCGCTGGATTGAGCATCTGCGGCATCGCCTTGCAGATTCAACGACTCGCCTGACCGATTTTCAGCGGTATGCTCTGGTCGAGACGGAGGCTGATCGCTGAAAAGCTGCGATGAGCCTCCCCAAAGCGGCGCAAGAGGACTGGGAGCCACGACCGGACCATGACTCTCCGTTCCAGCACCAATTCCAGTCTCGTCATGAGCGGCGTCTGCTGTCGAATTCGCGGGTGCTTCAGCAGCCGTAGCCGGAACACCTTGATCCATCGTCTCGTTGGCTTGAGGCGTCCCGGACGGCGTTGCTGGTGGGTTCGAATTGGCAGGACCGCTTTGAGACGGCGTCTGCGTCTCGGCAGCCGGGGACGGCACCTGCGGCTGCATTGCAACTCCGCCGAGCCGTTGAAGGGGTATCAGGGACCAGCCAGGAGGCAAGACGACGCCATCAGGCAGCTCTTGGCTGCCGACAGGAATCGCCGCACCGTTGAGCGGTGCGGGATGGCGGACCATTTGGGGGCTGCCAATTCGGGATGAAACGCCCGGGAAATGAGTGTTGTATGAATGTGGGGGAACACTCTGTGTCGCTGCTTGTAGGTTCTGGATCTGTGGCAGAAAGGGAGGAGCAGCAGACGCATTGGACATTGTTGGCAATGGATACTGATTTCTTGGAAGTTGATCCAAAGGCTGCTGCTGCTGCTGCTGCTGCTGCTGCTGCCTGCGTTGACGAAGTCTTTGGAGTTCCGTCATGAGAAGATGAGCTACTTGAAGCTCTTGTTGGGCAGTCTGAACGTTATGAAGCTCTCTCTGTACAGTCTGCTCTGTTCGTTGAATCAATTCGCTGATTTGTTGGATAATGTCTAACAAGGTGGGTTGGTTCTGAGCCGGAGCCTGAGCCGGAGCCGGAGCCTGGTTCTGAATCTGGTTCTGATGCTGATTCTGGTTCTGGGCTAGTGCACCGGGGTTCGCCTGGTCCCCCGCGGCGACTGGGATGCCGAACTGTTGGGCAAGCTCGCGAGCTTGGAGGGGTCCGGCTCCGAAGCCAAACCTAATGGGCCCTAAGTTGAAAACTCGAGGGCCTCCTTGATTGGCCTGAGGAGGTGGTTGAGCATCGCCCGCCGCCGGTTGCACGCCCGCCGCCGCGGCATTGTTGCCCCCGGCCTGCTGTTGCTGACCTGCATTTTGCGGAGCACCGCCAATCTGAATTCGCAGACCAGCTGCTCTGTTCTGTGCGCCGCTGACACTGTTCATTGAAACAGGACTTCTGCAGGTTGGACACACCTGCTGACGTTCCAGCCAACTCTTCAGACAGCCCAGGTGCAAAACATGGCCACAAGGAAGTTTCTTAGGGCGAATCCGATCGATGGCGGCTTGCTGATTCTCCTGGTTCCATGGCCTCATTTCTTCTCGGCATATGATGCATGTGTTCTCCTGGGCCAGCTCCTCGGCCCCAGCGTCAGGATATCTGTTCATCTCCTGGATAGCTCGACGGTAACGCAAAAGAGCATTAACTCGTTTGATAAAGTCCCTCGAAGTCATGAAAAGATCTCTCATGATGTGAATTGGCAGGCCGTAGAACTTGAGAAGCATGAAAAAGAAGGCGCCATAGATGCCGAGCTTAATCATGTCTGGGAATCATTAGGTTTAAGGGGAAAAAAAAGGAGAGAGAGAGAGAGAGAGAGAGAGAGAGAGAGAGAGTGTGTGTGTGTGTGTGTGTGTAAAAGGGGCAAAAAGAGGTCAAACGTCGACGTGGTTTTGACTCACCGGTGATCAAATCCAGCCACAATATCCACTCCCCTTTTGCTGACCATCCAGGAACCTCAATGTCAATCTCGTCCACATCTTCTTCTCGGGGAAGCGGCTGCGAGCTGCCCGGGTCTTGTCCATCAGCCGTGGCCTGTTCTCGTCGGCGAATCATTTCCTCCCTTTGTCGCCTGACCTCCTGCCTTCTCTCGGCAAGGCGCTGTCTGGTCTGGGCTTTTACGATGTTCTGTTCTGCGAGCGACAGAATGTATCGAACGACGGTTCGCGACGAACAGGTTGCCAAGACGGCGAACTCAAAGAGGAACATAACCATCATATTCGGCCGCGCCTGCTGAATCACCGTCTCAACCGCGTATTTGAGGATCCAGACATCGTAGATGAAGCTTATAGCAAGAGACACACTGAGCCTCAGGTGGAAGAGGGTTGGGTTTGCGGGAGGTTGCTGTTCCAGGAACTCGACTCGGCCGTCTCCAATCCACCCCCAGACTTTTCCCGTCACGAGAGCTGTGAACATGGCCAGGAACCAGGCGCCGATTTCTTCGCGAAAGATGGTCATTGCCAGACACGTTTCCGTGATGGCAAACCACGCCCTCTCCGTCAGTTGTTCCACCTCGACAGCTCGCAGGGTGCCGAAGCACAGCCTCGTCAGGCCATAGATGAAGCTACTGTACAGCAAAAGAGTAAAGTTCACCATTGCCTTTTGATTCACCAATGGTCGTTAGCTCAAGTCCGATGTGACGAAGCTGCGAGGCTGGTCTTACGAGGAGGCAGAAATTGCTTTGGGCGAGATAAACCATGGCAGAGTAGAAGTTGGCTCGCTGTTGGAAGGCTGAGATGATGACAGCGCCAGCGAGGGCCGTCGAGACCTGTGTTGCAGCATCGTCAGCCCCGGTCAAACTTTCCGAAGCGCGAGTGTTTGGGAGTCATGACATTACCCCCGCGTACCACCCCAGGCGCATCTTGAGCATCGAGCTGATCGGTGTGAGCTTGTCTTGCGGTCGCTCTGCTCTGCTTCTTATCTTTCCATTTTCTTTGGGATTCGACGCGGCCTGTAGGTTCGTGAGGAACGTTGGCCGCCGCCGGTGCCTCAGGTTTGCCGTGGTCGTTGATGACACGTTATTGAAAGCTCACAATGACGCAGGAGCCTGGTGCGGATGAACGTAGCTCCATGGGCACGTGATGAACCGGGAAAAGCGCCGAAAGTGGACCGGGGGGGGACAAAACGTATAGGGTATGTTGGCCATTTGACGAAATGGTCGCGCCGCCGAGGCATTCGAGCCGTTGAAACGGTCATTCTGACTAGAATTCTGCGATGCACTGCAAATAATTGTAATCCTCTTGGCTGAGATGACAGTCTGTGCTGGATGAACAATCACCTGAACACCCCAGAGTTGCCTCGGCTGCTTCATGAAAGCCTTCTTGTGGACGCACTCATCTCCCTCGGAGCGTGCATCGCACTCACGCCACAGGCACAGACAACAGACGACAGACGGGAGGGAATGAGATGATTTCGGAACAGCAAACAGGGCAGCATGGAGCAATGATTGCAGAGAGAAGCAAGATGATACACAAAGCCAGAAAGGGACGAGGCCATAATTCTTCTCCTTGCAAATGTGGACAAGGTCGCCGACTCGCAGAAATCTGCTTACCCGACAAGTCCAAATCAGTCACCTTCTGACGATACCAGTACCAACCATATCTCCTCCTCCTGGGCCAAACGCGCACATGCTGCATTACATTCTGCATGTGGGAGCGAGCACATAACGTTATGCCTGTGAACGGGATATCTGTCTCTCCCCCTCCTCGCCCAGAAATGGGGGAAATTGCAAAACCTGCATGACGATGCTACCCTATAACTGAACTGAGTCTGCCTACCAGACATGTTCGGGACCTGCACGAAGCAGCGCGGGATCCAACCTCTCGCTTCCGCGCGCGAAGCAGTCCCTCACACGACCACGATCCTTAATAGACAGTTTACGCAGACGGCCCCTACCTTCGTACCGTACCAAATGAATCCTATAGCAATCGGATCAATACGATGTGTTTCGAAAACCAAAAATTGGAGGGTGTGTGTGCTCTCGGGGAGCAGCGGCATGACAATAGCAGCCATCCCTCGTTTTGGGTCGCGGCACGGCAGCAGTACCATAGTAACCATGCTCAGCCAAAAAAATAAAAAAACCAAGGAGGAGGGAGGGAGCTCAAGGTGTGGTTCCGCAGAGCCTCGGTGAAGGAAAAGGGGGGGGGGGGGGGGGGAGAAATCGTCAGCGGAACATTCCGCCATTAAGCGAGCCTCTGCCCTATCACATCCATGGGACTCAAAAGAGCCTGGCTAGGCTGCCATGATGCCGTTGCAATGACCGTCGCAAAAACGCCGTCTTGTCGCCTTTATTGCTTCCCCACCCCTACCCCTCTCTCTTCCCGACAGGACAGTACCGTTTGCGTGGATTTTGCTCCCCCATGTGCAGGGATGACTTGGACGTGGACAATCTAGTTTCGGCCACTCCAGCCAATATGCGTAACTGCCAAATCACACTTTTCTTTCTCTCACCTTCCCCCCCCCCCTCTTCTTTGACTGGGCTGGGGCAGAACGCATCCATCCTATTTGCTGGTCCGCCCGATTACTTTCCCCCCCAATGCAGGTCTGTTGCGGAAATGCCAAATGCTTTTCCTTCTACTCATCGTGAGCGAAAGTCTCCTCTTGTCTTTCCTTTGCTCGACACAGGCTTCGAAGGGCAAGGTGTCGCACAACATCTAAATTGTTAAAACGCCTTGGTGCTGCATACAGACGTGTATATATTTACCTTGTGCTCTATGTTATGCGCACACGCCCTCGGAGCGCGAAATACTTCGGGCATTTTCCCAACGAAATTATGAACACCATGTTGGATATGGAATTGGAAAAAAGGGCAAAAGAGCAAAAGAGCAAAAAGCAAAGGGCACCAAAAAAAAAAGGTACTCCCTCCTCCGTTGTCCTTTCAGGTCAATGTCACACTGGGCACGAGAAGTCGCCAGGGCAAAACACGCATTTGGTTGGCATGTAAGTACTACAATTACTGTTCTGTACCTACCTGCGTGGTAATAGCTGCAAAACAACGGGCTCCAGCGTTGCTTTTGCTGCTACTCTGCATGTTTGCCGGGAAACCTGCAATGTTCGGATTGGTCCACCCTTTGGAACTGTCTTGCGAAAAGTTGTGTCGCACCGAAATGAAGGATTGAGTACGGAGTACCGGCAGACGAGAAAAGAAACACACACTTCATACCAGGTACACACATACATATGTATGTACATATGTACATGTATGTATGTAGGTATCTACACACGCCTATTGTAATTGGAGTCTCTTCCATATCTAAAGATTTTTTTTTAAAAAGAAAAGAAAAGAAAAAGAAACAGAGAGTGTCTATGTGTGTGTGTGTGTGAGAGAGAGAGAGAGAGAGAGAGAGAGAGAGAGAGAGAGAGAGAGAGAGAAAGAGTACCACCTTGCCCCAATCACAAGGTGTGCGTGCAATTTGCTTGTATGACGTTGGCATATCGGCGTCCACATCCCTGTTGAATCCCGACGATAGCTCTGACTGAGATTGCAACCAACGTTCAACTAGCACCTACCTACCTACCGACCGACCTACCTATCTACCCTACCGTACATATGCCAGGAACCCGAACTCAACTTTGTGCCCATCCTTTTCCAATGAAGCGACCAGGCCTTGGCCTGATCGTACGAACCTTGTCCAACCATTGACACAACACCCTCCCATGAATCCATGATTGATTTACCCCGACCCAACCCCAAAAAAAAAAAACACAACAACGACAGCTCGTCACTTCACCTACTGAATCTCGATTGTCACCTGCAAAATCGGCATGCATGATCGATCCATGACGATATCATGTCCCCTGATATTGTCTGGCCTTCCGAACCATTGCTCAACATCCGTGATGGTACTTCTTCTGTCTCCATCACTACTACAATCTCGTGGGAGCAGCATCGAGGCCCTGCCAAGAGCCGAGCCAAGCCGTTTCTTTCCTTCTTTCTCTTCCCTCCCATGGGACCGGACCTGTGCCGTTGTGTACGGACTGTGCAGTAGCGTATGAAACTGAAATGAGTCTCGCGGCGTGGCGTGGGCCGTATTGCTATAGATAGAAAGCTATCAGTGACCATGACGTGGCCTTTTATTTTTATTTTTATTTTATTTTTATTTTCTCATTTCTTCTTTCTTCCATCCTTCACACCCTTACAAAAGAACTGGCATGGGTCGTGCAGCACCGCGCATGTTTCATTTTAACTTGGAGAAGAGAAGAAACAAAAAACAAAAAAAAAGTACACTGCCCTGCTGGCAATGGCAGATGGGCTGGCTGCGAAGTTCTTATCCATGATGATGTAGCATGCTATTTTTATTTCTTCATTTTTCGCTTTCGCTTCCGCTTCCTCTTTCCTCCTGTTCATCACCAAGCGGCGCCGAATGAAAGGGGGGGTGTTTCTTTCTTTTCTTTTTGGTAGGCCTAAACACGCATTTTGCTTTCGATCGAGGTGTGTCAAAGTCATATCCGTCACGATCTTCGACAATCCCAGAATCTTGGCGAGACATCATTTCGTCCGTGGTACAAGGTAAGGTAAGTGAACAGGGGCCCTCCCTTTCTAGACATTGACCGACCTCACACGACCAGTTCGGCCCAGATTGTCGGGTCCAACATTGCCAACAACTTCCCGCACCCCCTCTTTTCGGCACGATGCGTGGAAGGGTCTGTCTGTCTCTGTGACCCGACAATACCGTACTCAGAGACCGCCACATCAGGGCAAGTCACACGGACCAGGGGAAAGGGTTGAACTAGTGGTTCAATCATGTACTGTACATGGAAAGTAGAGTATGAGTGAACTGAGACCCATTGTGTGATTGAGCAACTTCGTTTGGGATGTTGATTTGTCTCTTCCCCCCCCC
>JMQE01000976.1:0-36895 GCA_000731825.1 Hypocrella siamensis
TTTTTTTTTTTTTTTTTTTTTTTTTCAAAAATTCATTTATACGCTCCTATATCCCTAATTAAGATTTTTTTCTTTCTTTTTTTTTATTTTAAAATTGATTTTTTTTCTTCTTCTCTTAAAGCCGTACTACGCTGCTGTAAAGAATGTGTGTTGCCCAAATTTTTTCCCGTAATCCTTCTTGTGCGTCTGGTTGTAAGCAGATACAAGCGCAGCCGTCGTCAAAATTGTAAATTCGCACTGCTTGCCATCAATGCTGCTGCGGCGACGATACTCAGGGCCCAGCAACCTGCTTATGGAAGGGAATATCCATGATCATACGCCGGCATCTTCATTGCCTTGAACTGGCATATTGTGAAACCTTAAGCACTCTCTCTCTGTTCATGCCCAGGAGATTACGAGCAGGTTTCTTGCAAAATGACATGGCATAACACCAGGGTAATGTGATGGAGCAAGGAAAATAAAAAGGTTTTGAGCTAGTCTTCCGTCTTGCTCTTTCTTATGCTTTGTCTTATTCCCTTTCGTCATCTACAGACCGTATCTACCAGATCCTCCTACCGAGGGGGCCAAGTCCACAACCTTGCAAGTAGCGGGTTCCTCCCAGTCCTTTCCCCTCTGCGCACCTCTCTCTCTCGTTTCATCGTAGCCAAAGAGAAACACAATCTTTACACAGAATCATAAGATTGAGAAATAGACACGGCAGCCCAATTCCGCCTTGTCAACTCTTGCAGAAAGCAGCTACCACATTCCTCTAGTAAAACGGAAACGAGTGTGGTATGCTGCCAGCTGGCGCAATGAAGCGCCTTTTGCAGAAAAAGGAAAAATAGGGAAAGAAGAAGAAAACATAAGGGCCCACGCCGACATGCAACGCGACAAAAGATACCATTGTTTCGCCGCCTCCGCAAATCTCTCGTTCAGACATGTACTCGTGGGCCTCCTCGGCCCGCATAGATCGTCATAAAACAAACAGGTCATTTCTTGCATAAACAGACATCATGCGAAGAGTAGAGACAAGAGGCACCCCCGTTCCGCACCAGTCCTTCGCTAGTCCCTACCCCAGGCCAGGCAGAGATGCAAGTTACATGGCAAACACCTAGCTTACGCACGGGCTGTAGGCTCTTCGCGGTAAAGCTTGTCGTGGTAAAGCTTGTCGTGGTAACTGTAGTGAACATCGTTGTAATCATAGTCCTTTGATGTCTTGACGTTGGAGAATTTTGCTGGCATAGCCGAAACGCTGTAGTTGCTCTCGCGGACTGGCATCGAGGGCCGTATATTATGCGGAGGGACGAAATACGCGTACGGCTCGCCGAACCCAGAGTCAACGCGACGAGTCCATGAGCTCTGCAGTCTGCTGCGGCCTCCATCAATGTGATAGCGGGAAATGCTCTCTGTTCTTGGTTCCGGCGAAGGGCGTTGCCTGCCGCTTCGATGGGGCGCATTCCACGATCGATCGTACGCCTCGTCTGAATCAGAATCGACATCCATCTGGGCATGCATTCGAGATCGGCCGCGTCCTCTCGCATTGTTTCCCGATTCAAAAGCGTTGAAGGTCTGAGATCTTGCGAGTCCGCTTGGTGGACGACCGTAAGAAGGCGACTCAACGGGCATCGTCTTTGTGCGGTGCAGGTCGGTTCGGGGAGGGGATGAAGCCATCGGAGGAGTTCCGGGGGCAGCGCTGGAAAACGGAGCCGTATGGCGGACTGAACCTGAGACCTTGACACTGGGGGGGTCGCCAAGAACCTCTCGCGACGACCCATGGTAGGTTCGGCCTCTGGCGAGTCTGGGTTCTTCCGCCGATCCGCGACGAGATTTTGTCGTAGGCCGATGACTATCGTCGTCGATTGGAAAAGTGAAAGAGGCACTCTGCCCAGGGATGGGAGGGGGAGTCGGCGCAGGTGGCTGGACTGGCCGCATGTGGTGTGCTGCCGATCGTCGCATGACTGGAACACCATTTTTGGCCTGCTGCGATGTGTCGATGTAACTTTTTACATACGCTGTATGCGCGTGAGAATCGAGATAACTGGAAAAAGAGCGATGTGGCGTCAAAGGGGGCACATGAGCTGCTGTCGGCGTGTCTTCTCTACCCGATGAATGGTCTCTCAACTCGTCGTGCATCTTTTTGCTGCTGGTGCCACTGGATTTCTTCCTCTCGGATTTGGCAGTCGGTAGTTCGTCCTCAAAACCGTCGATGTAGGGCTTGGCGTAGCGCTTCTTCTCATCGGTTTCTCTCTTGATGTCTTTGTCGCGTCGCTTCTCACGCGCCTTTTTCTCGGCTCGTCGAGCTTCCTTGGCGTCCTTTTCTGCACGCCTGATAGCATCTTCTTGTTTTCTCCGGCGATCCTTCTCTCTTTCCCTTCTTTCCCTCGTTTCACGGTCCCGCTCACGGTCGCGCTCACGTTCAAGCTCATAATCTCTTTCCCTCTCAACATCGCGTTTCGAAGACTTTTCTGTGTAGCCGGCCTCGCGGCGAGACGATCGATGGAAACTTTCAAAGATACGAGCAGTGCGTCTCGGCTCTTCGTCCGAGGTCCAATCGTACGCAAATTTTGCGTCTGAAGTCGTTGCGCTGGCCTTGAACGACGATGGTCGAGCTTCGGTTCCCCGAACCTCATCCTGACCAGAGTACCTCGGGGACGAACGAGGACTTGATATATTCGCCTTGGTTTGGAACTGTTTCCGCAGCTCTTCCAGTTTGACCTTGTCATCGTATTTCTGCCTCTGGAGATCGTCGCTTAATAGCTCGTATGCCTGCTGTACTCTCTGGAATTCGTCTTGTTTCTGAGCTTTGAGAGTGGGATCCTGAATCTTGTCTGGATGACATTTCAACACCAGCTTCCGGTGGGCAGATCGGATTTCTGGCACTTGCGCATCTCTAGAGACGCCAAGGACTTTGTAAGGATCAGGCGGAAGAGAAGTCATGACCGCAGACAATGTGTGTAACGGTCTGGAGCAGCCGTCGGGTCTAAGCGTGATTTTTCAGGAGTCGGCGTTTTGACCGGACCCAGAGGCTTGGCATCGGATGATGCTCCTCTCTTGATTGTCTGCACAATCGCGAATGGTGATGAATTTGATGTCAAGAGGGGTGTGGATTCCGCCCAGTCAGGAATGGGCCCCTTGCTTTCTTACGTGTGACGGAAAGGAGGGTAGCGAAAGGTTCGATGAGTGGTGTTCAAGTGGTGTTCAAGTGGTGTTCAAGTGGTGTTCAAGTGGTGTTCAAGTGGTGTGCTAGTGGTGCTCAGAAGGTGTTGGATCCGAGCATTAACCAAAAATGATGAGGTCACGAGCAGCTAAGGGGGGCTGGATGGCTACGATTCGCCGGGGTTGTGTTGGCTTTTAGAGTTGGGGGGGGGGGGGGGCCGAACCTTGCTGTGAGGCGAAGACCGTCGAGGTGTGAATTCGGGGATGTTTGTTTTTTTTTTCTTCCCTTCTTCAGTCCAGAGTCATTGAACCTCGAGCGCGGTGTAAAAAAGAGTGAATTTCCAAGGAGAATCAGGAACTGGAAGCCAATGGAAAACTGGTCGTCCACAGCCAACGGCTCACGTTGCATGTGGCGGCGATGGAAGCCGTCGGAGAAGGCGGCGGAAGGAATGACAAAACGATACGGATGAGCGAAGAAAGGCCTAGATGCAGCAAGGGGTTAATGATTGGTCAGGAGAGATATCTGATTTTTTGAGCGACGACGACGGGTGATGATGACAATGGCATGTCATGGCGTTCTATTTCCCGCAATTGTCTTGTTTGACAACTGATGATCACCAAGGGAAAAAAATCGCTCACCTTCTGATGAATCAAGGTTTTGACTAGCAGAGAGAAGTCGCAACGACTAGACACCAACGTTGGTTCAGAATTCGGTCCCGCTGGCTTCTGGTTTATTAAAGTGCCGGAAGTGGCGCAGGCGGACCGAAAAAGCGGAGGCGAAAGGAACAAGGCACAGGAGGCAGAGGGGAGGGCTCGAAGGTTCAGAGTGGTCGGGGTATCTTACCCCTGGATATTAAAAGTATCGTCCCAACTTTTGGTGCTCACTGCTCGTGTAGCGGGCGCAGAAGGCGGCGGCGGCGGCGGCGGCGGGAGTCTGTGGCAGGCCGACGACAGTGGGCGACGAGCAATGAGGCAGCGACCAGCGAGCGACCCGCGAGACCCGCGAGACCCACGCGACCCACGCTTCCCGTGGGCTGGCAAACAAGGCTGGCCAAAAAAGAAGCAACACAGCAGCAGCGCCTTGTCTCGGCGCGGCGCAGCAAGGGGATGCGAAGCGCCCCGCGACGGAACGAGGATGCTGAACCTGCACCGTCGAAAAGGGGGATTGGAGGAACAAATGTCAGCGCTTCAGGCGGGCTGACCAGAGTCCATAAGCGTCCGTGGGCTGCTGAGCAAATCACGCCAGAAGAGCCTAGTTCCCAGATGTTCGGCGCGAAGCTGATGACGGCGAGTGGTCATCCAAGGGCCAATGACAGCCAGGTGGCTCGCCTAGGGGCGATCGGAAGGAGGGCGGCGGCGGCGGCGGCGGCGGCGTCGACTCGACCTGGCGTGAGCGAGGATCCTACACAAGGCGTCACGCGGGGGCGAGCAAACAAGCGAGCAAGGCGAACAAGCTAGTTCAGCAAACCGGCCAATCCAATCATCTGGTTGTTTGCTCGACGTGATGAGGTTGGAAGAGGCAGAATGGGGCAGGGAAGGCACTGGGCACGGATCATAAATCTACGTAGAATGACGAGTCTCGGCCTGTTGACGATGCGAGTTGATACCAAGAGGTACCTGCGGGGAGCGACAAGCGGTGAGAGCCGGAGGGGGTTGACCGAGTCGTGCACTTGTCAGGTCTCGAGTCGGTTCTACCTTTTCGATTCGTGGAGGAGAGGCCAGATTGAAAAAAGCAACTGCAACTCTTGAGGTGAATGCAATTGTCGCTCGTTTCATGCTGCAGCTGATCCTAGCGCGGAAGAGCGAGCTCGATCGCCGAGCTAACAAAATTAGTACGCACTCCGTACTGAACAACGGGTACTGGGACGGGAAGGAAGGACGGAAGGACGGAAGGAAGGAAGGGGCCTAGCAGCTGGCTGGCAGGCAAGTACATAAGGCAAGTACGTACTGTAAGCACTGGACAAGCTGGGCAAGCTGGGCAAGCTGGGCATGGTCTGGATGAACCTTGTTTGCCCCTCGCCGGCCCCAGGCCCCGGGCCCCCATGCTCCCAGGGCCTCTCTCCATCTGACTCTGCCCGTGAATCAATCACGGAGAGATTCTCCATGGCCCCGCGCGAATGACACGACAAGCTCCTTGCGTTGTAGCAAAGTGCGTCGTCAACATCAGCTGTTCATGCCAGTGGTCGTCACGAGAACAAGCGGTTCTGCCACTCGGATATTGCCCCTCTTCATGCGAATGGGACGCACGGCCATCCGCCCTGCGCTGCTAGACACCGTATACAGACAGCAAGCAGCACGTGAAGTATGTAGCATGAACAGTGGTGTTATGCGAAAGCAAACCGCATGCTCCAAGGCGCAAAACAACACGAGCCTTTTTCGTCGCACGATATGTCACGTTGCCGTCTAGATTACGTGCAGCGCTCATCAATCTGATCAAGGTCGGAGGGACCTGTTGACTGCACAACTCACCCTTCATTCTCCCCATGAGACCTTCTCCGCATTGAGATGGGAGTTGGGATCTGCAACCTCGGCATCTACAGTGTCTGGCGTGATGCTCGATGCTGCAGCGAGGGCCAGTTTTCAGTCGCAGGGCGGTGACCTTGACCAGCACATAGGGGGTTTCACTTGTTTGCTGAAGAGCCTCAGAGAAAAGAGGCAGCTACTGTGGATCAGAGTGGTGCACCATCCAGCCAATGTTCTTCATGAAGCCGATGCCCACGAATGGCGAACCCTGCCTCGGGTCTCCATCATGTTTGGTCGACGAGACAAAAAGATGACGTCCGGTCACGGCCACAGCCGCTTCTTGTCTTGGGAATGGATTCGGTTGCATTCGATCAAGCAGACGCAACCGGCGGATGCCCAAATGTTGAGGCGATTGGGCTTCAAACAGTGAGTCGTGACATGCGGGCAAAAAACGTCCTTGCACGTCCCATGACGCTGCATGTCGAAGCAAGCCATTCGCGCTGGAAAATGTTTGATGAGCAAGCAGGCGGCCACGTACGATGCTGGCCAAGTGAGTGCGACGCCACGGCATCTTCTCTTTCTCTCGATCTCTCTCTGACTCTGATGCATGTGTTATCTGTTGCTCGATTCGTTCACGGCCGCATGAGGGTCTTTGCTCATCCAACGGCTAGGGATCTGAGTGAGGGGAAGTGGAGAGAAGAAAAGTTGCATACAACCAATTGTACGTATACTCCGTAGACGTATGCACCATATGATATGTACATTTGTACACATGTACATATATGCCTATCAAGCATCGTTGAATCATTCGCTGATAAGGCTCCCGACAGAAACGAGGGGCCAAGGTGGTGTGTAAAAGCAGGCACTGAGACGTTGATGGAGCATCCATGCTGGCCGATGAAGTCATCGCGTCACCGCATGCCGGCAGGCGGCGCTTAGCGACCAAGACGATACCTATGGGCACCTTGGGTCTCTGTCCGGACATACTCATTGTCTACCTGCCTAGTACCTACTACCTAGTAGATACTAGCCTCATGCATGCACAGTACCTTGTATATGCACCTACCTACAAAGGGCGAGGTGAAGATGCGTGCATCACATCCAAAGGATTCACAAGAATCTGTAGCAGGCACTGAGATCGCACTGCTTCTGACATGGCGATTTCAGTAAAGTATATATGTACATACATATATATTGTAGGTAGGTAGATACGTAAGGAGGTAGGTACTGTAGGTAACGTACGCATGGACATTCGATGGTTGGTCACTCGCCATGCAGCGGCCCGGGCCTTGTTGGTTGAAGAATAAAGAAGAATGACGGAATCGGTTGGATCGAACTGTGTCTCAAAGCCCCGAAGAAAGTCTACAGATGAATCGCGCAAAGATACACCGCCGTATGCGAAAGCAAGGCGTCAACCAAGGTATTCGCGCGGCCCTGAGACATGAATTTCTAAATGACGACAAGCCTTTTGGGGGGCATTTATAAGCGCCCCCCTCTCAAAAAGGGCCATCCTTCCATCCCCCTCATTACTAAACACCACTCGGCCGCCCCGCCCACCCAGCCCAGCGCCTCGAGTAATACCAAATAAGAAGAGCGGTTTGTGATGGTGACGTGATCGTCTACTATTACCCGATGATTTCTAAGCAAGACGATGGCGCGGAGCGCGGAGCGAGTAATAAATACGCCGGGGACCATTGGCTCCTCAGGGAAACTATGCCGTTGTGTAGAATTAAGTTCCATAGCCATCCAGACCAAAAGACGAGGCTTCATTTTCCACGCACCAAAATGTCCAAGATAGCCACCGATATTGTCCTGTACACGGCGCAAACGCCCAACGGCATCAAGGCGTCCATTGCGCTCGAGGAGCTCAACCTCCAATATGAGGTGCGTTTGTTCCCTGATTGCGGCGTTGGTGTCTACAGTACTCCGTACTGGAGAGAGGGAGTTTGTTCTTTGATGCTGGGGAAGAAAAGGCTAAGTCTAGTTTTAAAAAAAAAAAAAAAAAGGTCCACGCCATCAGCTTTGACGAGAATGAGCAAAAAGAGGCCTGGTTCCTGGAAATCAACCCCAACGGTCGCATTCCTGCTCTGACGGACACGCTGGACGGCAAAAAGATTCGCGTCTTTGAGAGCGGCGCCATGTTGCAGTACCTCGTGGACCGGTACGACAAGGACCACAAGATTTCGTATCCTCGTGGATCGGCCGAGTATTGGGAGGTGACGAGCTGGGTGAGCGCAGACCAAAAAGAAAAAGCAAAAGAAAAGCAAATCCAGCACCACATGATTTGCACCATTTGATGGGTCTGAAGCTGACTTGACTTTTTTTTTTTTACCTTTGTTGAAGCTCATGTGGCAGATGGGCGGTCTTGGCCCGATGCAAGGACAATCCAACCACTTTAAACGTTGGTGCATTTTTTTTTCTTTTTTTTTTCTTTTTTTTTCTGGTCCTCCCTTTTTTCCCCCCTTTTTTCCCTTTGTTCTTCTGTTTCCCCTCCTCCCGCGAATCATGGCACTCAGCTAAGACGAACATTTATCGCAGGATACGCCCCTGAAAAAATCCAGTACGGCATCGACCGGTACGGCAACGAGACGCGCCGTCTGTACCGCACCTTGGACGAGCACCTGAAGAAGTCGCCGCACGGGTATCTCGTCGGCGACCGGGTGACGATTGCCGACATTTCCTGCTGGGGATGGGTCGCTGGTCACAGTACGCGTGCCTCTCTCTGTTTTCCCCCTTTGGCAGCAAAAACAAAGAAAAAAAAAAGGACATGTGTGAATGAGGCATAACTGACCTTTCCGTGCGTAAACAGCGTGGTCGGGCGTTTCCATCGACGACTTCCCCCATCTGGAGAAGTGGCTTTTCAAGCTGCTGGAGCGGCCGGGCTTCGAAAAGGGTCGCCACGTGCCGACCAGGCATACACAGTTTGAGAATGACAAGTTGACCGAGGAGGAGCTTGAGCAAAAGGTGGGTGCTGCCAAAGGCTGGGTGCAAAAGGGGATGGCGGAGGATGCCAAGAGGTGAGTGGGTGCTCGCGGTTGGCCACATCGTCTCGTCCATGTTGACGACGGCGAAGACGATGATGATGTCGATGATGGACTATTTGTACGCCTTTTTTTTTCGAAATACACTTTGCAATATACACGTACTTCTCGTCTTAGCATAATTAAACGAGGTCCGGAAAAGGGCCCATGTAACCGTCTTGCACAAACCTCTTTTCTCTTCTCTTCGCAAAGCCAGCTTGCCAAGAGTACCCAGACTCGGCGTCTGCAGCGAGCCGCATCTTGGTAGCTAGTCTCTCTCAGACCCGACCTCATTGGGCCCCGGCAAGAACGTCCTGGAAAAGCCCAAGACGCCCTGGCCGGCTTGGATTGCCACATATTTACAAGTAGAGCAGAAAACATGGCAGGTGATTCACACCAACAAGGCCAACCTCTTGTTCATTGTGACAACCGTCGAGTCTCCTGTGCATCAGACGACCAGTCACAAGCCCCTTGAAGACGCAAGCCGTCTTATTCCCAGACTTGTTCAGCAAAAAACCACGCACGACTCTCGCAGACATCCCCACTTCACAGAACAACAACGACTCGGCGCCCCATGACTCAAGCTCAATCAGGGTTCCTCGTCATCAAGCTACGTACGCGGCCGGCACGGCCCCGCGTTGGGCGCAAAATCAGGCATGAACGCGTCATGACCTGCCGACAGACATACGTTCTAGGATGAAAAACAGGCCCAGCCTCGCAGATCGCATTTTTGTCATAAACAAGACAAGCGGCGGCGCCGGCGCCGGCGGAGCCAATTAGCGGCACCAACATCTTTTCGTACACTACACCTTCTTAAGATGTCGTCACGTTCTGGCCCGAACCCAACGTAGATTCGCTTACAAGAGATTCCAGAATATGGAATTCGATCGCTTGCAGGAATTGCACACGCGGGACGTCGAAACAGCGAGTCGTTGTACATGACTGAAACGGTGTAATCATTGTAGACTCAAGAAGGCAAAAAAGACCCTTTTTGGTTGGGCAGTCTGTGTGGGTATTTGGACCATGGTGGAACGGCTCGGGTGGCGATTGAATCCACGCCTGGCGAGAAGCTAGAAGGACATGGTTAGCTGAGGATCCCAAAACGGGATTGCCTCTTGGGGAAGTGCTGGCTGGGTAGGATTTGGGATTGCCCTCCCAGAGAAGCTGCGCGTTGGCGGGAAAAAGTCTCGTCAGTTGAAGCGATACCATTGGATTTATAAAATTTCGAGAGACGCAGCAGTGTCGTCGACCATAAAGCAGAGGTGATCTTGTTGGTGATGGTAGTTTTAAATTGGAGAATATCTGAATTTTGCTGGAATTTTGATGAATTATTGACATTATGAGGTGTAGTTGGAATGCTTGGAACCCTCCATATGTTTAGAGTCCCGGGATAGCACGGGAATACCATGATTTGCTTGTAGAATCTCACGATATTCAGGCTCACGGATGGTATTGCGGGAGCAGGCCAACACGTCCTTTTATTGTTGCTCAGCTTCACATACAGAGCATTCGGGGCACCACTTGCCCGGCCCTTGCCCCCTTTGCACGCAAGCTACTGAACTACAGCCAACTTGCCTCTTACCGGGACGTTTTCAGCCCGCCCGACTTCCGGAAACCCCGTCACCTTGACGCTCTTGGGAAAGAGCAAGATGTGGCTGGAGCCGCCAAAGTGAAACATGCCCAGCTCGTCGCCCTTGCGCACCTGCTGGCCCTCCTTGACCGTAATCTCACAGGTGCTCACCTCGTCCATGCCGATGCCGATGAAGGCGACGAGCCCAAACTCGGCTTCGAGCACAATGATGGCCCTCGTCGCCAGCGCAGACAGGTAACCCTGCGCAACGGTGATGCCCCTCGTGTCGAGCTGGCCGTGGGGGCCGCTCGTGGCCTCAAACAGCGGTTCGCTGAAATACGTTCCGTCCACCACAAACGCCCGCCTCACCTTGCCAGACACGGGCGAGTGCCAACGATGATAGGAGAGCGCCGACAGGAAGGCCTGGTAGACGGTGCCGCCAACGAACTCGTGCGCGAGCGGATCCTGCGCCAGCATGTCCTGGAGAGAATAGGGCTGGCCCTTGGCGAAGAACTTGTCCCGGAGCTTGACGCCGTGCTCTATGTTATAGACTTTGGACTCGCACGCGTTGGCGATTACGGAGCTGTCGTCGGGGGACGCCACGGGCCGCGCAGAGTCGCGGATCTTGCGAGTGAAGAAGTCTGTCGAGCCACGCATCAGTAACCCAAAGTCAAAATGTCACAGTCATTCCCCCCCCCAAATGAAAGGAAGATAGGAAGATGTTGTTGTACCATCCCATGATTTGAATCCAAAGTGCTCGGCCGTCGGATCGCAGACAAAAACGTCCTCAAACTTGAATTGGCTCTTCAGCGGCGCATTCGCCACCTGCAACATGTCGTGGACGGCCGTCTCGCTGAACCACCCAAAGGTTTTGTCCTTGATCTCTTTGTTCGTCAGAACATATGCCGATTCTGGCGACTAGTCCGTACGTGTGAGAAGTCAAGTAAGTTTCATCATCGTTGCTGTGACATGAGAAGAGAATTTCAGCTCACCTTGAGGTATTTTCCCCATTCGTTGAGCACCTTCTTCACCGCCTTGTTTACATCTGGATCCAAGAATGCTGCATGTCCACTTTGACACACGAATCGGAGTGAGCATATTGTTCTGCTTCTACCGCACGGATCGTGCAAAGTTGGGTGAGAGCTAACCTTGGTGTCGCCATTGGATAATCAAGCAGGGCACAAAACGGCACACCTACGACGCCCACGCTCTCTGCGCTCGTCGTCCATTCAGGTGCCCTCGTGACGATGTGATTGATGACTTGCAACATGTGAGTGTAGTTGCGGATCTGTTTTGTGCCTGTCGGGTCATGCCAGTACGGATGCTTGCGGGGAATCTCGTCAAACATCTGCACAAAGAACATGTAGATCCGGGTGTTGTTCTCGATGAGGTGCTTGAATTCTTGGACGGCAGGAGTGAACTTTTCGGCTGGCTTGTTTGGGTCATCGATATGTGCGGTGATGTTGGAGAGGTATTTACGGTGAATGCGGTGATCGGCCGGGAGCCATGCGCCGGGTCTGAGAAAGGAAATCAGCTTGTGAAGAAAGAGCAAGTGGCCAGAAAATTCTTTTTCTTTCGCGTCAATTTGCCGTAAATGTCCTTCCACTGGACAATCGTTGACTTACTTATGTACTCGGTGATGGTGGGGTATTTCGTGATGATCTCCATGCTGGTGCACCATCTTGACGAGAGCAACGAAAACGAGGAACTGGATCAAGCAGACTGTCGGATGTCGGTGACAAGACGACAGGAAGTGAAGGACGGAAGCCGCAATTGATTTCACTTTTAAAAGCTCACGCCATCTCTTCATGACCTTCCATCATTCTTTATACATCGTGGCCGTTAGTTTCTCCACAAAAATGGGCTAACAAAACCCGTCCATACCGGCAAGTATTGCCGCGCGCCGCGCCGTCATCATGATGCAACGTGGACAATGCCCACAGGCCCCCCCCATCAAGTCGTAGCCAACAGCGCAGTACGACTAATACATTGCGCGAAATAGCTCCCGCTGTAGCCGGCTGCTTGCCGTCGGTCGAATCGAGTCCTCCAATAGAAAAACGCAATTGAGCTAGCTTTTGAGCCGCCTCGGTCTAGAACAAGCAGTCGAGTGGGGTTTCACCTCGTGTTGAATAGCTGTGTAGGGCCAAAGGTCGGGAATGTCGGGAATGTCGGGAATCCAAAACACGCAAACTCCTGACCAATGATGCAAACAGCCATGATACACCTGAGCCGCTCGCTGGAAGCCAATCAAAGCACAATTGAAATCACAAATCGCTGAGTTTGTCACAGGCGCCAAACAGAGATACCCATGTCATGTTTGGTTTGATGAAGAGAGCGAAGTGTATCGCGAAAAGGCTCGAGTCAGTAGATGCCCCTGTGAAAGCCGAGTCCTCTGCGAAGAGGGCAGGTTGGTGGCGTTTGCCAATTGCTTCTCCACTGAGCAGGGTATCCAGAGGCAAGACAGCCGCCAACACTTTGATTCAGTCAAGCGACGTCACATGACGACACAGCAACCACAGCTTTCCTTTTTCTGTTCTGCTCTCTCCTTTTCTTTGTCCGCCTCTTTGTCTCTATTGGGCGTCGATGCTTCCGCCCTTGGAGCCTTGGGAGCGCCTCCAGCTAGTGGATTTGGGCTCCTATGACTCCTGTGGCTTGTCTGAGGACTAATCGTGGGCAGGTCGGAAATCTTGGGCATCGTCGAGTAAGAGGTTTGTTTGGGGCTCTTGACCGTATTCGCTTTCAACGGCCAGCCGCCGGAATGCTGCCCTGCATCCATTTCTTGATGCTCTTCAGGCGGCTCCTCGGTCGGGACAGGTTCCCGTACAACTTCTCGATCCTGTGGTTGTGGCAGCTTATTGTCGTTGATGGGTCGAAATTCCGTGTCGTATGCATCACCAAACCTGCCCTCCTTCTCCCACTGTTCTTGTCGCAGTCTTTTCGCAACGGTCGGCAAGAGCTGTTGATCGGGAGGTAGTCGAGGGTCGGGCTTGTATGTACCCAGCGCCCATGGGGGATCGCCCTCCGGTTGATGGCTAGCAGCAGCAGGCTCGCTCGACCGCGTAAAAGGGCGACTCCCCGTCATGTCTCTACTAGATCCTGATCTCGTCTTGGGCCTACCCGCCACGGCACTGCTCTTTGAAGCCGTCGACGTCTGTCGCGCTCTGCTTCTGTTTGGCGAGGTGTCCACTGGTGTTCGCTTTGCGTGCATCGCCCGGGTGCTGTTGCTTGCCATTTCAAGTTCCTTTGTCTCCTTGGTGGAAGTGCTTGCGCTTCTGGCGCGAGGTTTTGGATATGCAATGGTGTCGGTCTCTGAAAAGTCATTCCTACGAACGGATGGAGACTCGCGTTCTAGATAATCTTGTGGAATAGGAGCAGGACTGATCCTGGCAACCGGGATTCGAGATCCCCCCTTGACTTCATGCTTCGTAAAGTAGGCCTGGGCGTCGGCTTCTTTTTCAGATCGTGCTATCTCCTCTGGTATCCTCAGATCCCAAACAGGCGTGGACGAGCCTTCAACATTTTGTCGCTCCTCGGGGATCGACTCGGTCGGCGAATCAGGCCAAGGCTGAACTCCGTCGATGTCATCCGAGAGCTGGCCTTGAGGCCGCCTCTGCTTGCTGGTCGCTCTGGCTCCGGGTATGACGAAGCCAGCAGCCTGTAACTCTTCGCTCTCAATCTTGGCTAGTTTATCTCGATCGATCCATTTCGAGTCCTCTGCAATGTCCCCCGCGAGGCCAATCGATTGATGGGTGTGCCGCCTATGTTCGTCTGGAACGCGTTGCCTTGCGTACAAAGCCCAGTCGGAGGAGCTCCCGTTGCCCAACCGTGCCGCGGTGTCCAGCTCAGGTGACCATCGTTTGCCGTTCTCCCCAGATCCCCACTCCCTGACAGCCTGCAAATCTTCGGCAAAGTGTCTGTTGGAGTCAGCCACTTCTACGAGGCTGCCAGAATGGTCGAGGGAAGGAGGAGGCATGGAGTTGCCGTTTTGCGAGTCGTGGGGACCTCTCAGGGCCTGTTCGATGCGAGCTGCTCGGCTCTTATTCTGGCTCATGTTCTATCCGAATTTCCTGTAAGCCCCGCTTCGAAAGCCAGCTGTTTGGAATCGATTCTCCATGGTTACTTGCCTCTGCATGGCTGGTGGTAGAAAATGCCCACGCTGCTGGGTCGCCATGGCTGCTCCGTGGGGGCGTCATTGTCGTGGCCCCCCGAGGAGACGAGATCGCAGCCATGGGGAGGAGGCGTGTGTGGCTTGGGAAGCCAGTTGCGCCTTTGGGTGGACCGCCACCAATTAATTCCTGGAGCCGCTGTCAAGGTGTAGGAATCGGGGCTAGGCAGCTCAAGACGACTCCCTTGGCAAGACAAAGGTACAGAGAATGGGCGTTCATGCAACCATGAGCGAGGGCTGGGGTGGGCGGCGTTGGCCCCGTGGCGTCCAAGGAGAGAGCCGGCAGAGTCTATGTGGCGGGCAGACAACAGCGAGTTGAAAGACTCTTGCCAGCAGCACGAGAAAAGAGCGAGAGCAAGAGAACTTGAGGAAACGGGAAAAAGAGTTGGAGCGACACCAGGGACAGGCAAACGAGAGAGATTTAGGGATGGGGGCGTGAGGTGGTGCCGTTTGAAGATGATTTCGCACCGCACCAGACCAGGGGGAGCGGTCTGGCTGATGGGCAAGTTGCCGCGATAAGCGCATGCAGATTGATTTCAACAGAGGCAGTCGCGCTCGCAGTCATGCCTTCCCTCACGCTTTCAATCACAGCTTGACGAAATGTCCATGGTCTGCATGCAAGTCGGCATCGCTTCTTCCCTGGTTGTGCAGAGTGCCAATTGTCCTGGGAGGAGTTCTGCATGCGTTGGGCAATTTCTCTTTAAAGAAAAAAAAAAGAATAAAGAATAAAGGCATTGCCATGCGGCTGACGCATGCGTGCTGTGAATTACCCATGGCTGTGTCTGAGCTTTGCATGGCCCCCGGCCGCTTCAGCGCGTCCTTGAGCGAAAGAGCAGCAGCGACAGTATGACATAAGTGGGCCTGGTTCTCTGGCCAGGGGCTCCTTGGGAGAGGGGATTTTTTCTTTGTGAGAAGGAGAAATTCCACGGAATATTCCGTATCATGAAGCATCGTTAGGAAGCAAACACACCGCCGCCGCCGCCGCCCAGCCAGCCCTACGCATTCGGGAGCCATGTTGTGAATCCATCCCGTTGGTCACAGCTGCCCCATCAGTAATATTCGGCAGCTTCCCGCCTCCCCTGCCCCGTAAATGACCCTTGGCCGAAAGTGGACGTGGTACCCGAAAGCGTGTTTCCTACGGGGAGGACTGGATCCCCAAACCCGGCCATTAAAACGTCACTTTCTCGTCACACCGTATCTAGAAACAACGGAATGGCCTGCCTTCCCTTCTGCTCATGGCACAAACCCAGCACCGACGAACCCGGATTGTCTGCGTCTCAGACACGCATAATTGCACGGTCAAGCTGCCTGCGGGCCATGTCTTGATCCACGCCGGCGATCTGACTAACCAGGGAAGCTATTCAGAGGTATGCAACGCTGAGACCTCGCTGCCTTGTTGACCCTCAAACCCGATGCAGAGACTGATGCCGGCTTCTGTTCCTCTCCCTAGCTGTCCAGAGCTGTGGAATGGCTGGCCAAGACGGATTTCGAGGCCAAGATTGTCATTGCTGGTCAGCCACAAACCTTCCCCTCCCTTTCAGGGAAACAGAACAAAACGGGGGAAGAGCCAGAGCCCATTCTCCCCATAGCTCACCATTGACTTTCCCAGGCAATCATGACATCACATTGGATCCAGAATTTTACGCTCGTCATGGCCACAACTTTCACAACCAACATCCCCAATCAAGCTCAGCTTGTATTGAGCTATTGACTTCATCGCCGTCTTTGACGTACCTGAATCATGAATCCGCGACTATTCGGCTTTGCTCACCGGATGGGCCGCGAACCAGTTTGACTGTATTTGGATCCCCATACTCACCAAGTCACGGACAGTGGGCTTTCAGTTACCCGCCTGAAGTGGAAGATGGCTCAGGCGGCACAACTCTTTCTCCGATCTGGACAGACATCCCGGACCACACGGACATTGCAGTGACCCATACGCCCCCGGGAAACCACTGTGATGTGACTGCTGAACAAAGGCCACGAGGCTGTGAGGCTCTCCGGCAAGCGCTGTGGCGTGTCCGGCCGAAACTCGCCGTATGTGGCCACATACATGATGGCAGAGGAGCAGAGAGGGTTACGTGGGACGCTCGTTGGACAAATGATGGCGCGCAAAAGCAACTCTTCACCGAGGCGTCGGTTGCCGTCTGGCGAGATCCGGCTGCCGGGAATGACAAGAAGCAGAGTTTGCTTGATCTCACGGGCAGGAAGGGTCCGTTGCTGCAACCCGGAGAGACTTGTATCGTGAATGCCGCCGTTATGAAGAGCCGATACCCTCATAAGGGTGGCAAGACATTTCATAAGCCCATCGTCGTGGATGTGGACTTGCCTGTCTGGACGGACGAGTAGTCCTCACCTTTTAGGAGAACGGCGGCAAAATATGCACTTGTAAATCCAAGATTTCGAATCTTGATATTCCTGTCGCTCTGTCACTGAGAAAAGCACATTCAATCATAGTTCCCCCCTACTGCTAACCAGACATCACTGTAGCCCCCTCTTCCGCCATTGCCAAGTATTCCTCAGGTCCCCGATATCAGTCGTCCAGCTCACCCTGGACCAGCTCGAAGAAGACGACAATAAAACAAAACAGATTCTTTCACGCCTTGTGCATTTTCCTCCCCCATTTCCTCCGGAAGTGATGTAATTTAAAGCTCGAACGATCTACACAGAGGAAAACGCGTCTTTTCCAATTTCTGAAGTCATAATACCGCTGCAAACACCTCCTTGCAACGCCAGCGAGGCCTGTCCATCGTAGCCAACCGTGTCCGGATCTCGAGAATGAGCGCAATGTCGCGTGGCTTTCAACGAAACGAGGTCTCATAGGACTAGGTCGATGAGTCCGCACCATCACGAGGCAAGTTTAAATTGGACGTGAAAAATTGTATGGCCAATTTGCAAAACGCTCATGGTGGGAGATTGTCTCCTTCTTTCCTCTAACGTCTAAGTTCGCCTCCATTCTTTGCGTTTCATTGGATCAGGAGTAACCTTTCTTCCTGCCGTCTTTCTTCTTTGGTATATGGTACAAAATATATGCATGATGACGCTAAATGAAGTCAAAATAGTCTGAAGAATGGGCATATGCAAAAAGGAACAGAGGAAGAAGAAGAAGAAAAGAAAGAAAAGTGATGGGTCATGACAAGAATCCTCATGGTGAGTGGCTATTTCTGTCGGCAAAATGCTGCTAGAGCACGCTTTTCGCACGCATGAGCTGACTAAACGATGACTCGCAGTTCGTTTGACCGTCCATCGGCTGACTATGCTGGCGTGTTGAAAAGTCGAAGAATGCCTTCGTACATGCCAAACATGATGGCCGCGCTGGGGACGGTCCTCATTAAGTGAGGAGTCAGGCCGCCATAGAGGCCAATCATACCCTCCTCCCTCCAAACCAGCTTGAAGCATTGGATCAGACCAGTGTACTTGGGCTGGCCCTTGACCAGTGGCGCTTGTCGAAGGCGAGTTCGGGCAACCTAAGTACGGACGGTCAGTCTTTCTTTCTTTCTCCTTGATCCCCCCTCCCCTCTCATCACGACCCTGGTACATGATGGGCAGAGGGGAGAACGGCTCCGCCTTCAAAACAGGCAACTCACTTCATGAGGATATGCCAAAATTGCGGCGATGAGCTTTGCCCCTCCTGCAGCACCAGACTTGCCTGTCCAGTCCACAGCCTGGTCCCATAGAGTCTTTTGCCTGCCGCTTGACTGGATGCGCTCCTCCCGCCTCGCCAGCGCCGCCTTCATCTGCTCATACAGCATCCACTGCAGCGTTGACTCGGCTACACCCAGGTAGCTGGCGCTCATTCCCTTGTAAAGGCCGCGAATGCCTTCGTCTCGAATGACCTGTCGTACGCAGTCGTAGCTGTTGCGATACTGCCGCTGCATGACGCCGCCGCTTCGTTCTGAAACGTTCTTGTCCAGCTGCAGGCGAGTCTTGACCATCCAAATGGGGTTCGTCGCCGTCGAGGTGGCGACACCTGCCGCTACCCCCGCCAGCAGGTGAACCCAAGGGGTTTCCTGGCCTCGGTTCCAGTATTCGGAGATGAGGCGCTTCCCGTTACCGTAGACGAAGAAGTTGATGCTTCGGGCGGGGACGATGCCGACGAGATTGGGACCAAGGCCCTTGAACAGGGCCCTAGAACCTTCCGTGCGAAACACGGCGCCGAGGATTTCAAAAGTGTCGGTGAGATGATACAGCGCCGCCCTTGCGGGATTCAGTCCCGCCAGTGCCTGCCCCTTGGCCATCCGGGCGGCACGAAGCTGGGCTTGATATATGTCCGATTGTAGTCTCGTCTTGAGCACATCCAGCGGCGCAGTCAGGGTCGCAGCCGTCATGCCGCCGATCCTGCCATCCAGCTCGTGTGAGCAAAATTGTCGATAAGTGATGCATTTTGTTGAACGTACCCTCCAGCCATCATGTGGACCCACGACTTTGCAAATGGCAGCGCCTTAACTTTGCCCTGGCCATCTCCTGGAACGACATCACCTGTTTCTCTTGACTGGCCGAGCGTCGCGTGCTCCGCCGGAGATCGTGAATGCTGAAAAGATTTTCGGTCGTGGCCTGCCGCATAAGCGGCAGGCTGTGGTTGGGCCATGGGCGGCGATGCTGGACAAATAGACGGAAAGCTTCGACTTCGCTCATCAAATGGAGATGCTATGCCAACGGAGCGCTGTGCGAGTGATGTGGGATAATTCCGCTGGATGGGCTCAGGTTGACGGCCTTTCTCCAGCGTCCAGAGATGCAATATGAGGACATCGGACAGGTCAACTATTGTGATGAGAAGGAGGGCGCAGGGGAAAAGGACACACACTCTCTATCTCTGTCGCCTGCCAAGTTCTGATGGATTGGGAGACAGGGAGAATCAGGAAGATGAGAATGTGACAGATTGACGTAGTTTGAGGATTTTTTTTTGTCGACGCAGATCAAGCTAAGCCTAAAATGGACAAGCTGCCTTTTTCTCGGTTCATCATCCAAACAAGTGCACTACAGTACAGACGGTTCTACAATACTCTGTTTCCGTAGTTCAGAATATATTTTGAAAAATAAAGTTTTTTTTAAGCCTGATCTGCAGGACAAACGAAGTTCTTTCAAAGGTGGAGAAAATCTATGTTGCGCCTGTGGTGAGCGCCTGCTTCAAGCTTCCTGGGCTGTTGCTGCTTGTCCAGACGCCATCGTAGCACGAACTGGGTCCGAAGGAAACCCGAAAGAGAGAAGAAACGAGGATGCACGTTGCTTGATGCATCACAGCTATGATGCACTCCGCCGTCCCACCAAGGACTACGTGCCTTTTTGGCGTCCTGGACCTCTTTATCACTTGCTATCCCACCAGCCTGCCAGATTTCGAAGCGTGAGCACAAACATCGCGCAGGCTTGGCAGAGAATGACCAACACGGCCCGCATGGCTCTTTCACGCTTGGAGATGTGTAATAATAGACAGCCTCAGGACATGTTCATTTGTTGCTGTACGGGCACGAAAAGACTTGATGCTTGGAAACTCTGTAAGGATATTATATACCTCAGGCCTCAAGCTCTTCTACAGGCGCTTGCTTCGCAGCCTAACATGTTGCTTGGTGTCCCAGCTGGAGGGCATGACATGGTCGGCAAAACAGCGAGATGCTCCGTCGGACCAGTTCCGGAGCCGAAGATTGCAACGCTCGAATCCTACGTAAAGCATTCTTTCAAGACCACATGCTGTTTCAATGTGTCGAGAGAAAACGGTCCAACTGTCCGGGAATAAGGCGGATCTATCACGCTCCATCGGTTCACCCAAGACGCACCTTGTATACAATTATCAAATTGCACGTAACCGTCTTGCTCTTGCAAAAGATCTCGCCATCCCTGAATCTCGAGGAAAGCCAAGAAAAAGACAACAAGCAGTCTTCCAATTTCCAAGCCACAGCATTTTCACAAAGTACCGTGCACATACATCCAAATGCTACGGGCAGCAGCCGCATTCAAAAGCACCCCAACCTACCCCACCAGGCAAAGTTACAATTAGGTACGTACCTACTGTACCTTCGCTACCCTGAGGCAAACAGCCCAAAAATATCGAATGTGACGTGCCCGCCATAAAAACCACACCACCACCACCAAACCCGCCAACGTTGTCTTTCCGTTTCCGCACCGCCTACATGTCCGAAAGACCATCACAACGAGGCGGCCGAGGCTACTCACGTGGCGGCCGAGGAGCCCGCGGCGGCGGCGGCGGCGGCAACAACACCAGCAGCAGCAGCAACGAAAAGACTGAAAAGCCCAAGAAGGAAAACATCCTCGACCTTGCAAAGTACATGGACAAGGAAATCACCGTCAAGTTCAGCGGCGGCCGCGAAGTCGCCGGCACCCTCAAGGGCTACGACGCCCTCATGAATCTGGTCCTGGACCAAGTCAAGGAAACCGTGCGAGGCAAGTTCAAGTTGTACCAAATGCCCCGTTCAAATCGGTAGCTAATGCCCGCGCGTTGCAGACGAAGACGGCAACGAGTCGACGAGGCCTTTGGGTCTGGTGGTTGCGCGAGGCACGCTTCTGGCCATGATTACGCCGGCGGACGGGAGCAAGGAGATTCCGAATCCGTTTTCCCATGGCTGAACTGGGAGATGCTGGTGCGAATTCTTTCGTGCGTGGGGTATCGTGATGCCTGCCTGCTTCTTCTCTTCCTGGTCGGTCCAGGGTGAAAATTAGGAGCCCGTCGCCCGACGGGTGCGCCGGGTAGAAAAAGAAGAGGAGGAGGAGGAGGACAAGAAGGAAAGGGGAGAGTGAGAGGCAATGTGTGTGAAAAGGGAAAAGAGCTTGTCCGACACGACAAAGGCCTGGCTGTGGCAAGAGCGATATGTTGAAAATCGACGGGATCTCCCCTTTTTTCCCTCTCTCCAAACGAGAACCAGGGCCGAAAGGCCTCGATGTAAGCGGCTGCGTATGGTTGGCTTGGGTCCAACAGCTTGACTATTCCTGGTTTGGTCATACATCAAACGGGTGTAAAACTGCGCGTCCAGACGAGAGAAGCCTCATCATCGGCTCCGTCTTAACACAATTATATATTTGATTTTTTTTTCTGACTGCGGGTTTTCACTTAAATCCGCTGTACCTTACATCTGTCTCGCTGAGCCTGTTCAATCCGGCTGTATGGTCCCGCTGAATTCCTGCTGAATCCCCGCCCCCCAAGAACAGGCCTCGCGTTATAGCATCAAGTAGTGCCGCTTCTAAGGTCTTTGAATCCGCGCGGGCTTCTAGCGCGCGGGCTTCCAGCGCGCGGGCTCCTCGAGCATAGGCTCCTCCGGTGCAGGCTCCTCCGGCGCGGGATCCAAATCCGCTGCTTCCTTTTGCTTCACTTCACATCGGGTAATCCCCTCCGCTGGATACTAGATATGAGAGCTCTGTGCCCGTGGTGGTGGTGCAAAGCCGGGGACCACCTAAATCGCCCTTTTTTGCTTGACGGTCTTTTGAAGCTCTCCGAACGCGTTCCCAAGCTGCTTCTTCAGCTCCTTATAGGTAATGACGAAACTTGTCTGCTCATCACGGCTTGTCAAGCACACTTGTTCCTCTGTTCCCGCATCTAGCTTGGACAGACAGCCAAGCATGTGGCCGACGTCAAGGACCGGATGCCCGTTCCTGTCGACCCGGTGAAAGACGTAGTCCCGGAATAACTTGAGCATATATCGCTCGCCGTTTTCGGACCAACCTCTGTCTCCGTCGAGATCTGGTCTCTCGTTGATCGTTGCCAGCTTCATCATGAGCCGTGCCGCTCGGCCGTTTTCCAATGCGATGGACAGCTGCGAAGTGAGATAGTCTACGTGGTGGAAGCTTTGATCCAAACTCGTCACGATGTGGCCTGCGATTCCGCGAACGAATTCCTC
Organism: Hypocrella siamensis; assembly: GCA_000731825.1. Lineage (NCBI taxonomy): Eukaryota > Fungi > Ascomycota > Sordariomycetes > Hypocreales > Clavicipitaceae > Hypocrella > Hypocrella siamensis. Next base: position 22,198 of record JMQE01000976.1, read on the forward strand.
TATGCCTTTGTGGACCGACGGTTGCGCCGGCGTCAATAGCCAGATGATTGTGTCTCTGAGCTCGACCGAGTATGAATGGCTCATCCGCTCAATGGATGCGTTCAGGTTGGTGAGCTGGGCCGGAAGTGTGGTCGTCGCGAGGCACAGCATGGCGCGGCCAAATTGCATGAAGTCGTCCTGCTGAAGATCTTGGATTGGCCGTCTCAACTCATGTTGAGCGACGTCTAGAATCGAGCATGCACTGAGTCTCACGCGGTTCTTGTTTGTCAGGATAATCTTGCTGACATCGATGCACCTGGCTGCCAGGTTACAGGAGTGAATAGACTTGAGCGCATTGGCAATTTGCGAGATGTAGACCCAGAGGGTTGCTTCGGGGACAGGTGATTTGGCCTGGAAACGGCTACCTGGAGCACTTGCCGCCGCTGAAGCGAGGTGAAGCTCTGCAAGCGTCTTGGACAACGGGTGATAGTCTTGCACGAACACGAGCGAGCTGTCCCCAAAAGCTCGAGACGTGAAAGCGTCTAGGATCGTGACAACGTTGCCGTTGTCAACTTTTCGCCACTCCTTGACGGATCGGATAGCTTGTTCGTTTGTGAGCCTGAAGTCCTCCAGTCTACGCAGGCAGTAAAGATTGCCCGTCTTGGACGATGTGGCCTTGTACAGCCAGCTGGAGTAACCAAAGATGCTAGCATTTTTTCGATGCGTTATATCAAGCGGTACCAATGAGTGGTAATTATCTAGTTGTGGAAGCTGTGAGTTTGGCATGATCTGCTGTGCGGCGTCCTGCCTCTTTTGCAGTTCTTGCCGTAGCTTCTCAGACATAAACAAGTCGTGGGTCGTGCGATGATATGGCATCAAATCCTCTCGATGAGGTCCAATCGGGAAATACAAGTGATGCTGCAGAGGAAGTGACGGTGCGGCGAAGGCATTTGAGCCGGGAAAGAAGCCGGGATTGGCACCGGCCAAAGCATGCTCGTCGACGTAGGGGTTATAATGCGCAGCGGGAAGATTTTGGCCAACATTTGCCATATGAAAGGGATCATAGTTGACGGCGCCGTCGTGCACAGCGCTACTCGAGGCGGCCTATCCAGACTGTAAAAAACCGACCATGGTCCAAGAGGTGTAACACTTCTACTGCGAAGACCTACCTGGGCGTTCAAGTCCAAACCTGGCTTGAATTCGCGTATCGCAGCAGGATTGAACGTGACAGTTTCTGGCTCAGCCGAGATGGATGGAGAAGCTTTGAGTGGAGAGATTTGTCAGTGCTTGCTTGCATGGAAGAGCGTTCCGCGTTCCGTCTGAGCGCTCACCTGCGAGTCCCCTGGGGGTGAACGAAGGCGCATTCGCAGCCTGCGAGGAAAACGTGGCTCTCTTTGCAGGTGCCTGCGAGCTGGCGGGGGTGAATGAAGGAGAATCGACATTGAGAGGTCTTCGAGACCTGCAGTGCTCACGCACATGTCAGCGTACGGCTTCATTTCGCAAGCAGGCGAGCATATCAATCAATCCAATTACACCAATCACGATAGACAGATAGTGTGGCTATGGCCACGATTATTCCTGCTCGTAGGTGTCGCAAATCCTGCTCCTGCTCCGGGACGACTCACATATCTGATTGATCTGGGTTGCTCCTGATCTGTTCGTGAAGAAAAGTGCAGCCTTGATCTTTGTATCGGCAGTGACCGTAGATGAGGATATTTCGACAGGGAGTGTCCCTATTCTCTGCGGCGCACCAGGACCCATGTCAACTGCGACGAGTCGCATCACAATTCCAGAGCCTGGCAACAACAGAACAAGCATCTCGGGTGATTTGCGAGTACGTACCGCGTCCCTTTGGTTTCGGTGACGAAGCGGCGGATCGCTTCGGGTCTGACGATGCGAGTCGCGACGTTGGCATGGCTCGGGTCCGGGTCGAGGTTGGGCGACGAAGAGCAATAAACGGGTCCGGGTGTCGATTTCACGACGTCTGCGTCCGGTCAGCTTATCTGGCTCAGCGTCGTCCGTTAGCAAAGTGCCGGCATCTAGGCTTGTTCGCGTGGTGCTGGCCTTGGACAGCGGGGTCTGCGTGAGGCTTTCGATGGAGGACAACGACGAGCATTGGGGGACCGCGACGACCACCTACCTTGGTGGCGCAATCATCTGCCATGGCACAACTGGTCGCGAGTGAATCGCCTTCATTTACTAAGAATATTCGAAGATCAGGCAATGCGCCTGCTCCAATCCGACAGCAGAAGTGGCGCTGTGCAGAGTCAGCGTCGAGGTGTTGACAAGGGGAGACAAGGGTGTGAATTTCGGGCTCGAAGAAATACATGTGCTATGCCATCGCAGTCGTCCCTTGTGCTCACTATCGTGCCTGATAGCGCCTGCATCGGTACATGTAGGTACTTAAAGTAGGTAGTGGGGAGGCAGCTGCGCATGTCACTGGTTCGCCATAGCTGCCCGGCAGGCGGCTGGCGCTTGACCAAGCAATTTCACCATCCTGAACACGAGCGTAGGGCCGTTCATCCGTTCATCCCTCGATTCACAGGTGTCTTGACGAAGCAATGCATCTGGACAGGCTGCGAGAAACAATGGGTCTCTCGATACAAACTCCATGCAGATGTTTGTCTCCGGGATTCTGCCTTCCCTCCGAGGACAGAGCCCCACTGCGGCCAGCGAACCTCGCAATGTCCCGGAGCGCGGAAAATGTGATTAGCCGCAGCCCTTGGAGGAAAGTGCCCAGGACACTACGACGTTAGGAACTCGACGCAAAATGCTTTAAAGTCCCTTTCTCATCGAATGCTTTTGAAATAGCCAATACTGTAGCGAAATAGCTGACAGAATCAGATCTCGCCGCCCCGCCGGTCCTTGGACAATTTACCATGGCCGACTCGGGCGACGACGCAGCGGCGGGACGACTATCCCTGCCACAGCAGGACGCTCTGCAGCAGTATGTCCAGGTCACGAATCAGGAGATACACGAGGCTATACCCCTATTGCAGAGGTCGCAATGGAACGTTCAGGTTGGGAGCATGAGTTTCCTTGGAGAAGTCTAGAGCCAGTCGACTAACGAGGCGCCCCTCAGATTGCCATCGCCAAATTCTTTGACGGCGAAGGCCCGGATCCGCTGGCTGAGGCCCTGGCCGCGCAACACATCACACAGACCGCCGCGAGACATGAGAATCTACAAGAGAGCCTGTTAGCGGCTGAGGGGTTCTCCCCGCGACCCGACCGCAGGGCCAGGACTGAGCCGGCGCCAAGAATCGTTCCTCAGCCGCCCATCACACATCGATCGCCCTGGTTGATAGGTCTCGTACTGGCTCCCCTTGGCTGGGGCTGGCGTGCGGCGTCGGCGCTGTTCCGAACATTCTGGTTCATCTTATCCTTTCTACCTGCCTCGATCCGACCCCGGGCGGTGACGAGCCGAATGTCTTCCGGTTTCAAGGACACCAGCGGCCGGCGAATGCTGATGCCTCGAGACACCGCGGCTCGCTTCAAGCGGGAATTTGAGGAAGAATACGGGGCAAATGAGCTTCCCTTTTTCGAGGGGGGGATTGCGCGAGCCCACGACTTGGCCAAAAAGGAGCTCAAATTCTTGCTGGTCATCTTGCTGTCTCCCGAACACGACGATACCGCCGCATTTATCAGCGATACGTTGCTGTCAGAGGACGTTGTGAATTACATCAAGGACCCTGCCAACAATGTCATCCTCTGGGGAGGAAATGTGTTGGATTCCGAGGCGTATCAAGCGGCCACGGAATATGCGTGCACCAAGTTCCCCTTCTCAGCTCTCATCTGTTTAACACCAAAGGAAGGCAGCACACGGATGGGAATCGTGAAACGACTCGTCGGCCCCATGTCAGCCGCAACATATTTGTCCGAACTACAGAGCTCGATAGAGAAGTACGGATCTGACCTGGATGTCGTTCGCGCTGAGAGAACAGCTCAAGAAGTGACTAGGAGCCTTCGCAGTGACCAGGACTCGGCGTATGAGCGATCACTGGCCATTGACAGAGAAAGAGCACGTCAGAGAAAAGAAGCCGCCGCGGCCGCCGAAGCCGCCGCAAGGCTGGAGCGGCAACGAGCTGAAGAAGTCAGCTTGTTCGAGAAGCAGCGACAACAATGGAGAGCATGGCGGGCTCCCCGAATCCTGCCAGAACCGGCTGTGGCGGACAGGAATGTGGTTAAGGTTGCACTCAAAATGCCAGACGAGTTTGCGGGAGCAGGCCGAGTGATACGGAGATTTCCTCAAGATGCGCCTCTGGAGGAACTATATGCCTTTGTGGACTGCTTTCAACAGCTTCAGGACCTTGAGGATATCGACAAGAGGGCGAGTTCAGGCCCGACGGTGGAGGAGCCGCCCAAGGACTATACACACAAGTATTCATTTCAAATAGCGTCAACGCTGCCACGCGTAGTGTACGAGCCCAGTACCACAGCCACCATGGGAGAAAAGATTGGCAAGTCGGGCAACTTGATTGTCGAGCAACTGTTGCCCGAGTCAGAAGCAGAGGATGATGACGAGAGTAGTCAAGACTAGGCATATTGGATCATTTTGATGGAAAAAGCGAGGATCATTTTTATGGAAAAAGCGAGGATCATTTTTAATGGAAAAAGCGATTGACTGCCTACCCGAAGGACCAAAGACTGGGCTGGTGATGTTTTGCCATTTTCCGCTTGTGTTCAGGCGCTTGCTGTTCCCGTAGGACCCATATCCCTCACTGTTCACTCGTCATCCGATTAGGGGCTCGGTTCGAGTCATGATGGGAGGTGGCAGCAGTACGTTTGGGAGCAGTACGTGGACGTCGGACGAGGCACTCTTGCGTTAGGCTTGCGTGGCAGCGAGCTGAGAAGGGGCCCAAAAGGGATTAGGGCGTTGGGCGGAGAGATGTGCGCGTGTGCGGGAGGCTGTGCAAGGCGGTTGTTGGACAAGGAGTCGTCGCTCTCTGATGCTCGGCCCTTTCTTTTCTGTTGCTCAGACTGCCTTTCGGGGGTCCGCGAAGTCGCATGATTCTGCATGTCGAGGGCATCAAGACTTGTCGGCATGTTGATGCCTAGGTAGGTGCCTTCCTGGCACCGACTGACCCGCCTACTTGGGTTCCTACCTGCTTCCCTACCTCCTCAGGCACCCAGCGGACAGGTGAGAGGCGTCAAGGGAAGCAAAACTACCGGCCTCGATGCATCAGACGCATCAGGTGCCGGGCTCGATGCATCGCCAGAGGAGTGCAAACAAGAGGTGCAGCTGATGGAACCACGATGGTGGGATTGGCTGGGCTCTCAGGGTCTCAAGGTCTAGGGCATTCTTGGCATTCGACTGGCAGGTCCGCTGACGCAGCACGCTTGCGTCTACTGCACTGCCCGGCACCGTGCCAATCCGTTTTCTCTCCCCCTTTTTATCCTTCTTTTAAATTTTTATGTGAAGAATTTTTTTTTCTCGAATGTCTTTCTTTCCCTTTTTTAATGATGCTTTTGTCATTATTATTTAATTCTTCCTTTAAACGGCACCCCGTCGGCATTCCCTTTTGACACACTTTGTGTTGGCTTGCTTGTCCTCCCCCCCCCCCCCCCCCCCCCCCCCCCCGGGGGGCCAATTGGGCCGTATCCGTTCTGCTTTCAGCTCTCAGCACACAAAATTTCGTCCCTAATTAACCGACGGACGCAGCCGATATCAGCTAGACTGTCGTCTGGTCTCTCTACTCTACGTCAGTAGGTTTCTAGTATATCATTGTGCTTTCTGAACATGACGATGCGATTCGCCTACATTTCAGCCAGGTTCATCTCCGAGGGTCAGATGCTTGACGCTGGTTGGCTTTGCTGCCTTTGTGGACACGACATGAAGAGAGACCCTCTTCACAACGTTTTACCAAGTGGCTCTGTCCAAAGGTCCCAAATACAGATACAATGCAAGGCGAATTGAAGGACCGCCACTGAGTCGTGTCTTTCGTGACAGTGACGATATAGCATCCGGTCTCGCAACTGAGTTGAGAAGTACCACGTTGGGACTACGGGCAAGGCAGCAGGAACCTTGGTCCCTGTCAGAGTCGCGGCACCTGGCGGGTCCTCCCACACGGCAGCTTTTCTCAAGCCAGAGATTTGGGATGATGCGTGCGAGAGCTTGAAATACCAGGTGGTTTCCGGTCCAAGGGATAGCGGAGAGACGATTGCGCAAGTCGAATGACACATGGGTGGCGTATATCTGTCGCCTTGCCGAGGCTCTGGTTTGCCGCGGCGTATCATTGAGATGGCTTTTATTTTTGATTATATTTTTTTGTGTTCATCAGGCCCGAGTCTCGCAACATCGCTGTCGACCTCAGTATGCACAAACCTCGCCAGGGTTGGATGCAGACCCTGGAGCTATTCGTCCCGAGGTGCAGGGGTTGGTGGATGATTGTGCCACGGCTCTCTACATTATGTATGACTGACTGTACGCACATGTGCAGACCGACATTCCGGTCGAGAATTGAAGCCGAAGGCAACAAGGAAAATTTTTTTTCTGCTCAAAAATTTCCAAAGCTGCCTGCCTGCCTTCCTGCATGCATGCATGAAAGGACCTGCAAGGGCCGAGATGCTGCCGCTGCGATCACCGCAGAGAGAGCGGACTCCGAAAATGCAATCATTGTGCGTTAGTTCAATACCCGGCAAACACTACCTGTGGCCAGCCTGGGCGCCGTGAGCGTCAGGACGTGTGCTCCGAGGGACATGTTTGCCATTCGAAGCTGACCAACATGCATGACGCAGCCAGTCAGGATGCCTTATTGCCAAGTTGGAACCCAAGCCGGAATGCATGAGTGACTTGACTCGATGGCAGCCAGCAAGCAAGCAAGCAAGCAACGATGGCCATATTCGGGCCTCTTTGCTTTTTCCCTCGGCGGGGAGGGAGCCCGCCATGCAGTCATCCTCGCCATTCCTCCAGCTTCCTGATTGCAAGCAGCGCTGGGAAGCAACATCTTTGCGTCATGGCAGCCCGTGCTGCTGAAAGCTTCAAGGGGAAGGGATGCCATGGGCTAGAGTTGAACGTGTTGGGCAGCTTCTCTATGCGGCATCCACAACGAGGCGCATGACGCGGCGCACAGGCGGTTTTGGGAAAGAAGTAAATGCGGTTGACACGAAGTTCGGAAGGGCGAAAATCGATGCGTACAAGTGTCTCCGTACTGACTTGCGTGTGGTAGTTCTAGCCTCTTCACTAAAAGAATGGCAAAATCCAACACACCAGCCGGCGCTGCACACCTGAGTTCCTCTGCTTCTCCCCCCCCCCCCCCCCCCTCCAAGTTACACGCCCCAAGAGCACCGCCGCCTTGGTCCACATCTGACAATAGCAAATACATATGTATGCTTTGCACAAATGCATTGTGGAGGAGCTGACGACGAGGGAAGCGAAGACGCACTTAGTCGCTCGTTGCCCTTATTGTCGACGACTTTGATGACATGGCCCTTCCTTGCGCAGACGGAGAAAAGTGTACTGTATTGTATGTTGCTGCTGTGCCCATGTTGTTTGCCTCGTCGAGAGCCATGTTGAATCGGAGGCTTCAGTTCCGCCGACCTGCCACCAAAGTATTTGCCGATACAGGCTCTCCCGCATCTCTCACCTTTTGTAACCCGGACGCTTGGCTGGGCAATTAATCTGCCGCAGAGAGGCGTTGATTCTTGCGCCAAGACGTGCAGCTTGGCGCAGCCACTGCATTGCTAGTTATCGCGAAATCGCTGGACTTCTGTGAAGACGAGGCACAAGCTCCGAGAGCCGAGCGTTTCGCACGCCAATGACACTGGCACGCGTGCGCGCCTGCTGACACGAATGCAGATCATCGTGTTGCGGCACCCCAACGATTGGACAAAAGGCAGCAGGCCGTCGAGCGATTTGTGCGCCGGGTGGACGCTCGGACCGTCCATGTCCATCACAATGCAGGGTTATGCAAGGCCTGTGATGGCGCCGAGACGTGTGTATAAGTGGGCGGCACACGCACTAACAGTGAAAGCTGGCGTCATGGCCGAAGAAAAGAACCGGCAAGCAACTAACTGGAGCAGACACTGGAGCAGACCGGTGTGTACATGCAGCACACAGCTGGACAGGCAGCTGAACAGGCACTCAGCTTCAGTAGGCAGGTAGTCTCGCGGGCAGCTCTTACTCCAGAGTAAGAGCAGAAGTAGCAGGCGCAATCATCACGCGGAGAGGCCGCCTGCATTCGTTGTGCCATCGTATGCACGCACAAGGGTGCACGCAACACAATCATGAATCACCGTACGGAGCAAGTTTCCTGCTGCGGAAAGCAGCGTTGTATTTTTTCTTGGAGCGTGCTTGTGTGCCTGGATCTGCGGTACTTTGCATTGTGCATTCGGGGATGGCGGGCTTGCGGGCCAAATCCCTTCCTGCCAGGATGCGATACGACAGGCTGGTCCAGAATTAGAACAGGAATCCGTCCCCGGAGGCTGTGCCAGGTCCATACAGCCCATCCATCCAAGCAAGCCACCCACGTCCCACCCCTCCCAAAAAGCCCCCACAGGCCAGTAACGAAAATGATGATGATCCAACAGAGCGTCCGCTGCCCTGCTGGATGATCCATTCATCAATCCAGCCATCGTCCAGCACCAGCAAATCGTTTGCCAAGAAGCAGCAGCACGTCCGTTCCATCGCCCTGGTGAGAGGCCCTGCCCGCTACTTCCAGTTGCTCCTACCCCCTCCGTGTCGTGTAAACAGCTCGGATTTTTCTGTCATCTAATCCCTCTTCCCGGCATACCTGGCTGCTTCCTTGTGCCAGCTTGTTGTGCCCGGCTTTGTGTCCGGCTTGTGCCAGCTTCTGTGCTAGAGCAGTCTTCCGCAAATGCAACAGGAGAAATAATCCTTTCTCTACATGTACCCTCTCTGGCCCTCGCTGGTCTTCTCTGCTGGTCTTCGCCCGTCCTGTCCGACGAGGTAGACGTAGACTGAGATCATCCATCCATCTTCGCAAGCAACACACCATCTTCTTTTTCTCTTGCTTTTTCTCTGCTTTTTCTCTTCTTATTTCTCTACTCCCACCCCTCTTCCATCCTCACTGCCACACGCCGCCGTCGCCGCCTCCGCCGCCGCCAGGTACGGGGTGTCCACACACCATCAACGCTTGTACGAGCTCGGGCTCCACGTTCTCTGTGCGTGGAGCGCGTAGGGGAGGTACGCTCGGTACTCCGTAGGTTCTTCTTCAATCTAGCCACCCCAGAAACTCCCGCCGACCGGGGTGTGTCGTGTAAGTACCTACAAGTACATGTGTAAGTAGATACGTACTGTAGCAGGGGAAAAAAAGACTCTGCCGCTTCTCGCGACTGACCCGACCAACTTCACGTCGCTCTGGCCACCCTGGTCAAATCGCCAGTGAGACAAGCGTGGAGGCTTTCCCACTCGAATCACGCCCATTGGCGCCGGGTCGTCTCTTGGGATGCTTGATCTCGGGGCTGAACGTACTTATGCTTCACAGACCCCGTCCGATCATCTCTTTTTTGTTGATCGATAACCTGGTCAGACTTGGTTCTTCCTTAGTTCTTGTCTTCTTCTTTTCAACCCTCTCGGTTTTTTTTTTCTTCTACTTTCCGCCCTTGCGGTCTCGAGTCTTTACTTAATTGGAACCACTCGTTTGCTTCGAGATTCCATTACTCTCATTTCTCACTTGTCCTGGAAAACCTCCACATCTTCCTGTCGCTGTTCTACCAGAGACCGGATCAATACATTCCTTTCATGACAACACCACAAACTTGTCGGTGCCGAGTCACTCAACAACACTTGCCAGCTTCTTGATCAAACAAGATTGCTGCCGTCCATTCATTGCCAAAGAAACCGAGAGCCGACGCACTTCCATCTTACGACCACTACATTTCCGGCGTATGCTGCTGTGTATTACTACATCACCAACTTAATCAACCAACCTGAAACAATATTCAATCAAACTTTCCAAACCTTCCTACGATCCAATCTAATAGTTCTGGCCACGATCCGATCCCTCAGGTTGGAAAGCAACAGACCGTACCGCGCAATTTTTTTCCCGAGTCAATCCGGGTATGCTCTACACGCTGTCAATCGGACGAGTTCCTCGTTGACTAATTACCCTGTCCGCCGTTGCAGAATAAAATGCAGTCAATCATGACGTCTCAGACGATTCGCCAAAATCCTGCTCTTTACTTCAATACCGAGGCCCCAGAGACGAGCTTGGCCCAACGCAAGATCAACGCCTACCAAGCTGCTGCGCCTGCGTCGCCTATATATTCTCGACCTGGATCTTCTTGCTCGCAGCCACCAATGTTGTACAGTAACGGCTCTGGTTTGATGGGCTCAAACGCATACATGCCACCAAACAGCCACAAACCTGTCATTGTGCTGGAGACGGCCTACAATGAGCACTCGTATTTGCCCTCCACACCGCCGTTGTCCGCCTCTGGAAGCAGGGTGGGAAGCCCCAAGAGCTGCGACGTACTTCAAACACCCTTGAACCCCATGTTCTCTGGTATTGATGGCTTCGCCTGCATCAAGTCCGAGTTCGACTGCGTTGAGAGCTCCATCCTTGACTGGGCTAACTGTGGCTCCCCTCCTATGACGCCCTGTAAGTAAATTGCCATTTTCGCAGATGTATGCAAAGTCGGGCGCGCGATGCACCAGGATCGCCAAAGGTGTTTTGCGCGTCGGCTACTGGACTTGATATTGCTGGCTGGTTGCGGCTTTTTTTTTCTCCCGTGCCGAGATGGCCCGTGACTAATTTTGCTCCTCGCCCAGTGTTTATTCAGTCCCCGGCCAGGGGTCCCTCGCCAAGGAGCACCACAAGCGACCTGTCCAGCATTTCTTGCCCCTCGCTGTCACCATCACCTGCTCCCTACGCCAGGTCTGTCGCCTCGGAAAGCGACGTTGATTTTTGTGACCCCCGCAACCTCACGGTGTCTGCGGCCTCCAATCCGACATTGGCACCTGAAGTCACCTTCACCAGTCTAGGTGAGGAAGAGGTTCGACTTTCCGAGCAGGGCCACATCAACACCACGGGGCCGTCACATCTCGCATTCGACTTCAGCCCCGCCGTGGCTAGCGGCTTGCCTGCCTTCGAAGAGCTTTCTGACTTCGAGTCTGAGGACGACTTGAGCCACTTAGTCAGCACCGCTGCTGGACCCTATCGCCCTCGAGCTTGCACCGCATCTTCCGTGGTCTCTCTCGGACACGGCAGTTTCATCGGTGACGAGGATTTCAGCTTGGACGAGAGCGACGCTGTGCACTTTCCTTCACTTCCCAGTCCTCCCTCCAGCGTCGACGTGGTCGAGGACGCGCACAAGGATAAGCGGCAGAAGAAGAACACAACGCATGTCGATGCTAGATTTCACGAGCACATCATGAACGCTGCCGCATTGGAAGACCAGGCCGATGACGGCGAGAAGCAGATGGACAGAGCCTCTCCAACACCATCGGACTCCAACTCTTCTTCTGTTCCCGGCACTCCCTCGGCCCCCCTTCCTGCCCCGACGAATCGCCGTGGACGCAAGCAGTCGCTCACCGAAGATCCCTCAAAGACGTTCGTTTGTGATCTATGCAACCGACGTTTCCGTCGCCAAGAACACTTGAAGCGCCACTACCGATCACTGCACACGCATGAGAAACCCTTTGAGTGCCACGATTGCGGCAAGAAATTTTCGCGAAGTGACAATCTCGCCCAGCATGCTCGCACTCACGCTGTCGGCGGCGGCGGCATTGTCATGAATCTTATTGACAATCCGGATGTCTCTGTTTTCGACGGGAGCGCGATGGCTTCGCAAGCAGCAGACGATCTGGCCGACTACGGCAAAGTTCTCTTTCAAGTCGCTGCCGAGATTCCTGGAAGCGCTAGCGAGCTGTCCTCGGAGGAGGTTGGGGATAACGGCAAGAAGAAGCGAAAGCGCTCCGACTGAAATCTGCTGTGTTGAGCAGTCGCATGGTCCATGGATCTTGCCACCCCCATCACTACAAGACGGACCAACATTTCTCTTCCCCTCGTCTACATGAACTCTTTCTTCACTCGCCGTCAGCAGCGGTTTTCCTTGGCCAGGCATGTCGACGTCGACGCAACATTGTACAGCAACAAGCGAGTTATGACCTGCATTTACAATTTCGATTCTTGTACCTTTTTCAACCTCCTGATGGACTGCTTTCAGACGGATCAAAATATTTTCAGATTAGGCGTTGGATGATGATACTGGCGGAAAAATACCTGCCAGGCTACCGGGGCCTGCCAGAATTGGTACACGGAAACTGACTAGAGGATCGGGCGTGCGTCGTGGGTATGAAGCCCTGACGGATTCAGTTCAGGCGCAAAACTTTTTCTGGACGGCCAACCGCCAGGGTGTTCCTTGGTCCCTAACGCTCGTTGTAATTTTTTCTTTCTCATATTTTCTCATTTTCCCCCTTTTGTGCAGACTGGATTGCCTGTCGGCTCTGCTCCGTTTGCGCAAGGAGTCTATCTCACTTTCGAGGCGGCAAGGCGGCGGCACCAACTGCAGTTGCCCATTCGCTCGAGCTTCTCGTTTCATTCTTGTCATCTTGTGGTTACCAGCTGGAGCTCTCGCCCAAGCTGAGGAAATCTGCTAGCGGCGACGATGTGCTGGCCACAAATCACGTCTAGTAGTTGGCCATCACTTGCTGATGCTTTGTCAATGTACATTATCATTTTCTTTTCAGAATCTTGGAACAATCTATGAGTGTGCCACATGACTTAAGCAATGCCGCAACTTTTCGAGCTGCCGCGTCGATTACAGGCGCTTTCCTAGTAAGTGATGACAGTGCTTGCTTGCCACTCACACACCGCTTCTGTCGCCCCGTGCGGGTTGGCTCGCATTCAAAAGAGAATGGCAAGACGGACGCCAACGAGGGCTCGTCCGGCCAAGTGGATATATTCCCCGTATTTTGAATGACACAATCGCTTCCAGAGAACGGGCCGTTCCATGGCCAACAATACGTATTGTGCTCTGGCACGAACAATCTCTGGGGAGGTACATGTCTTGTCTCGTCCCATACGGAGAAGACGGACGGACATGAATGAGTGGAACCAACATTGATCAGCCAAGAATCGGACGAGCTGACCAACAACGGCGGTCGGGAATCATTAGAGCACGACTCGCACCCCTACAAAAAAAGGACGTATCACGATGGCGAGGCACGGATATGAACATACACGTGCAGAGAAAGAGGGGGGGGGGGAGAGCTACTTGTCGTGCTTCATTTCGGACCGTCGTATCATGACGAGGCTACCAGATCATGGATGAGCAAAATTTTATTTCTTATTTGATTCTTAATTACGCCGGGACCACGATGTGGCGTCGCTCCCCCGAGGCCCCCCGAAGGACCGCCGAAAGTGGGCGGCGACAACATCGAGGTTCGAGTCTGTATGGTACATGTATCCATCCACACGGTGATGCTGTTGGCGCAGTGCTTCTGAAATTAGGGACGTACGTACATATGTACATACCTAGTAGGTAATTTGTATTGATGTTTACGAGCACACACACCCACATCTGGTGGCAGGTACGTACGTAGGTTGGTGGAGAGGATAAATCGGCTATGTACATATTGTGCAAAAAGCTTGGCGCGGGTCTGGGATTCCGCATCAAGCGACCATAATACGTAGATTGGCATCTGCATTGATTTTTCCCTCGGTTGATTGGAATTGGTCTTGTAGATTTTTGATCCAGGTTCAGGGCAGATGGGTAAAAGATTACAACTGTCATTATATTTAGGGAAAAAAATAAAAGAAAGTCCCGATTATTTGGCTGAAAAAAAGAGACCAGAAAATAAGACACAAAAGAGGAAATAATTCTGGCGAGGCAGCCTTTTTTTTTTTTTTTTTTTTTTAAATGCGGCTTCTTTCCCACAACCATTATGTCATTGATCTAGCTCCCTGTCCCTATGGTAACTTTTCACGTCAAATGGCTCTCGTGATGCACTTGGGTCGTCACCATTGGCGGCAATATGGCCTGTTGTCGCGCTCTTTTTTTTTTCTTTTTTCCGCGGACGAAGGAGTACTGCTATAGCAGCATCTGCCGACGCTATTTCCCGGCCCTCTTCTCCCACGCCCCCCAGATGCTCTCTACCCATGGCTGACACGTGCTGATGTCATGGCCTTTTCTTTTTCCTTCTTCCCGTGCCGAGTGATTGCTCCCTGCGCACGGAGGTGGCTTAGTACGGTAGATAGGAGCAAAACGCAAGGGAAGAAGAAAAAAGCAAGATTGGCATGTCACACCGGCATTGCAGGATGAAACATTGGCAGACGCAGCAAAAGACTCAGAATGACGTCTTGCAGAACATGGCATTGGTGATTTTCTTCTTCCTGCGTTAGCTGGGTTCATGTACTTGCCTACATACAATACATAAGTACATGTATTTACAACAAGTGCCTGAATTCGGTGGTCCGACTGTACAAAACGTCGTTCGAGGCCCCCCCCCCCCCCCCTTCCCAGAAGGCATGTTTTTGTTGCAGCCCTTTCAATCTGTCTGCTTAACAACTGAGTATTGCGCGTCAAGCAGCCAACAGGATCGGTCATGAAAACTTCCGGGGAAAAAGAAAAGTGATGGCTTTGATGCCTGAAAGCTATAGTGGGACAAATATTCTGCTTGACCCACAAATACCGGCGCGGAGCGAGATGAGCTCCCTCGGGAAGCGAATGGGACTCCCACCCCCGTGCCAGGTACAAGTCACCCGTTCCGTACCCTGCTAGCACGAACCGGACCCTTTCAAGTTGGGGAGGGGGGGGG